>SJYX01005035.1:142078-159083 GCA_006410675.1 Oreotragus oreotragus
TGTACAGTTCTTCTGTGTATTCTTGCCACCTCTTCTTAATATCTTCTGCTTCTGTTAGGTCCATACCATTTCTGTCCTTTATCGAGCCCATCTTTGCATGAAAAGTTCCCTTGGTATCTCTGATTTTCTTGAAGAGATCTCTAGTCTTTCCCATTCTGTTCTTTTCCTCTATTTCTTTGCATTGATCGCTGAAGAAGGCTTTCTTATCTCTTCTTGCTATTTTTTAGAACTCTGTATTCAGATGCTTATAGCTTTCCTTTTCTCCTTTGCTTTTCACCTCTCTTCTTTTCACAGTTATTTGTAAGGCTTCTCCAGACAGCCATTTTGCTTTTTTGCATTTCTTTTCCATGGGGATGGTCTTGATCCTTGTCTCCTGTACAGTGTCACGAACCTCATTCCATAGTTCATCAGGCACTCTATCTATCAGATCTAGGCCCTTGAATGTATTTCTCACTTCCACTGTATAATCATAAGGGATTTGATTTAAGTCATACCTGAATGGTCTAGCGGTTTTCCCTACTTTCTTCAATTTAAGTCTGAATTTGGTAATAAGGAGCTCATGTTCTGAGCCACAGTCAGCTCCTGGTCTTGTTTTTGTTGCCTGTATAGAGCTTCTCCATCTTTGGCTGCATAGAATATAATCAGTCTGATTTCGGTGTTGACCATAGCTTTAATCAAAGTAGATTCCCTCCCTGGTAGTTTCTTTGGCCTGAGGCGACCCAGCACTCTGGTCTGCAGGATCTGTGGTCCGGTTAATGGCGACCTTCAAGAGGGTTTTTGCCAAAGGGTACCTTCCCCGACTGTTGCTGCCAGTACCCCCATGCCTGTGGTGAGCCCTTGCCAACCCACACTTCCACAGGAGATCCTTCAACACTAGCAGGTAGATTTGGTTGAGTATCCTGTGGAGTCACTGCTCCTTTCCTCTGAGTCTTTTTGCACACAAGATTTTGTTTGTGCCCTCCAAGACTGGAGTCTCTGTTTCCCTTAGCCTGTGAAAATCTTGTAATCAAATCCTGCTGGCTTTTAAGGTCAGAGTCTCTGGGGATTCCCACTTCCTTTGTCAGATTCCTAGGCTGGGAAGCCTGACATGGGATTCAGAACCTTCACAAAAGTGGGAGAACTTCTTTGGTATTATTTTGTGGGTCACCCACTTTTGGGGAATGGGATTTGATTTTATCAGGATTGTGCCCCTCCTGCTGCCTTCCTGCAGCTGCTTGTCTCTGGACGCGGGGTGTCTCTTTGGTAGGTCCCAGTGTCCTCCTGTCTGATTGTGCCCCTCCTGCTGTCTTCCTGCAGCTGCTTGTCTCTGGACGCGGGGTGTCTCTTTGGTAGGTCCCAGTGTCCTCCTGTCTGATTGTGCCCCTCCTGCTGTCTTCCTGCAGCTGCTTGTCTCTGGACGCGGGGTGTCTCTTTGGTAGGTCCCAGTGTCCTCCTGTCTGATTGTGCCCCTCCTGCTGTCTTCCTGCAGCTGCTTGTCTCTGGACGCGGGGTGTCTCTTTGGTAGGTCCCAGTGTCCTCCTGTCTGATTGTGCCCCTCCTGCTGTCTTCCTGCAGCTGCTTGTCTCTGGACGCGGGGTGTCTCTTTGGTAGGTCCCAGTGTCCTCCTGTCTGATTGTGCCCCTCCTGCTGTCTTCCTGCAGCTGCTTGTCTCTGGACGCGGGGTGTCTCTTTGGTAGGTCCCAGTGTCCTCCTGTCTGATTGTGCCCCTCCTGCTGTCTTCCTGCAGCTGCTTGTCTCTGGACGCGGGGTGTCTCTTTGGTAGGTCCCAGTGTCCTCCTGTCTGATTGTGCCCCTCCTGCTGTCTTCCTGCAGCTGCTTGTCTCTGGACGCGGGGTGTCTCTTTGGTAGGTCCCAGTGTCCTCCTGTCTGATTGTGCCCCTCCTGCTGTCTTCCTGCAGCTGCTTGTCTCTGGACGCGGGGTGTCTCTTTGGTAGGTCCCAGTGTCCTCCTGTCTGATTGTGCCCCTCCTGCTGTCTTCCTGCAGCTGCTTGTCTCTGGACGCGGGGTGTCTCTTTGGTAGGTCCCAGTGTCCTCCTGTCTGATTGTGCCCCTCCTGCTGTCTTCCTGCAGCTGCTTGTCTCTGGACGCGGGGTGTCTCTTTGGTAGGTCCCAGTGTCCTCCTGTCTGATTGTGCCCCTCCTGCTGTCTTCCTGCAGCTGCTTGTCTCTGGACGCGGGGTGTCTCTTTGGTAGGTCCCAGTGTCCTCCTGTCTGATTGTGCCCCTCCTGCTGTCTTCCTGCAGCTGCTTGTCTCTGGACGCGGGGTGTCTCTTTGGTAGGTCCCAGTGTCCTCCTGTCTGATTGTGCCCCTCCTGCTGTCTTCCTGCAGCTGCTTGTCTCTGGACGCGGGGTGTCTCTTTGGTAGGTCCCAGTGTCCTCCTGTCTGATTGTGCCCCTCCTGCTGTCTTCCTGCAGCTGCTTGTCTCTGGACGCGGGGTGTCTCTTTGGTAGGTCCCAGTGTCCTCCTGTCTGATTGTGCCCCTCCTGCTGTCTTCCTGCAGCTGCTTGTCTCTGGACGCGGGGTGTCTCTTTGGTAGGTCCCAGTGTCCTCCTGTCTGATTGTGCCCCTCCTGCTGTCTTCCTGCAGCTGCTTGTCTCTGGACGCGGGGTGTCTCTTTGGTAGGTCCCAGTGTCCTCCTGTCTGATTGTGCCCCTCCTGCTGTCTTCCTGCAGCTGCTTGTCTCTGGACGCGGGGTGTCTCTTTGGTAGGTCCCAGTGTCCTCCTGTCTGATTGTGCCCCTCCTGCTGTCTTCCTGCAGCTGCTTGTCTCTGGACGCGGGGTGTCTCTTTGGTAGGTCCCAGTGTCCTCCTGTCTGATTGTGCCCCTCCTGCTGTCTTCCTGCAGCTGCTTGTCTCTGGACGCGGGGTGTCTCTTTGGTAGGTCCCAGTGTCCTCCTGTCTGATTGTGCCCCTCCTGCTGTCTTCCTGCAGCTGCTTGTCTCTGGACGCGGGGTGTCTCTTTGGTAGGTCCCAGTGTCCTCCTGTCTGATTGTGCCCCTCCTGCTGTCTTCCTGCAGCTGCTTGTCTCTGGACGCGGGGTGTCTCTTTGGTAGGTCCCAGTGTCCTCCTGTCTGATTGTGCCCCTCCTGCTGTCTTCCTGCAGCTGCTTGTCTCTGGACGCGGGGTGTCTCTTTGGTAGGTCCCAGTGTCCTCCTGTCTGATTGTGCCCCTCCTGCTGTCTTCCTGCAGCTGCTTGTCTCTGGACGCGGGGTGTCTCTTTGGTAGGTCCCAGTGTCCTCCTGTCTGATTGTGCCCCTCCTGCTGTCTTCCTGCAGCTGCTTGTCTCTGGACGCGGGGTGTCTCTTTGGTAGGTCCCAGTGTCCTCCTGTCTGATTGTGCCCCTCCTGCTGTCTTCCTGCAGCTGCTTGTCTCTGGACGCGGGGTGTCTCTTTGGTAGGTCCCAGTGTCCTCCTGTCTGATTGTGCCCCTCCTGCTGTCTTCCTGCAGCTGCTTGTCTCTGGACGCGGGGTGTCTCTTTGGTAGGTCCCAGTGTCCTCCTGTCTGATTGTGCCCCTCCTGCTGTCTTCCTGCAGCTGCTTGTCTCTGGACGCGGGGTGTCTCTTTGGTAGGTCCCAGTGTCCTCCTGTCTGATTGTGCCCCTCCTGCTGTCTTCCTGCAGCTGCTTGTCTCTGGACGCGGGGTGTCTCTTTGGTAGGTCCCAGTGTCCTCCTGTCTGATTGTGCCCCTCCTGCTGTCTTCCTGCAGCTGCTTGTCTCTGGACGCGGGGTGTCTCTTTGGTAGGTCCCAGTGTCCTCCTGTCTGATTGTGCCCCTCCTGCTGTCTTCCTGCAGCTGCTTGTCTCTGGACGCGGGGTGTCTCTTTGGTAGGTCCCAGTGTCCTCCTGTCTGATTGTGCCCCTCCTGCTGTCTTCCTGCAGCTGCTTGTCTCTGGACGCGGGGTGTCTCTTTGGTAGGTCCCAGTGTCCTCCTGTCTGATTGTGCCCCTCCTGCTGTCTTCCTGCAGCTGCTTGTCTCTGGACGCGGGGTGTCTCTTTGGTAGGTCCCAGTGTCCTCCTGTCTGATTGTGCCCCTCCTGCTGTCTTCCTGCAGCTGCTTGTCTCTGGACGCGGGGTGTCTCTTTGGTAGGTCCCAGTGTCCTCCTGTCTGATTGTGCCCCTCCTGCTGTCTTCCTGCAGCTGCTTGTCTCTGGACGCGGGGTGTCTCTTTGGTAGGTCCCAGTGTCCTCCTGTCTGATTGTGCCCCTCCTGCTGTCTTCCTGCAGCTGCTTGTCTCTGGACGCGGGGTGTCTCTTTGGTAGGTCCCAGTGTCCTCCTGTCTGATTGTGCCCCTCCTGCTGTCTTCCTGCAGCTGCTTGTCTCTGGACGCAGGGTGTCTCTTTGGTAGGTCCCAGTGTCCTCCTGTCTGTGGCTGCTCAGCAGCTCGTAGTGATTTTGGTGCTCTTGCAGGAGGAGGTGAGTATGTATTCTTCTGCACCACCATCTTGAGCTGGAAGTCCTGTCTCTGCTTTTTAATACACTGTCTAGGTTCGTCATCGCTTTTCTTCCAAGGAATAAGCGTCATTTAATTTCATGGCTGCAGTTACCATCAGTAATTTTGGAGCAGTAATTTTGGAGCCCAAGAAAATAAAGTCTGTTAATAAATATTAAAACATTATTAATTTATCCTGGAGCTATGACTCAGTAAAGATTGACTGTAATTTATAATGCAGTACTTCAAGCAGTTTTAGATGTATTCCTCTAGGCATCTGCCATGTTCTTTTCTGTACACCAGGATAAGAAGTTGTTCTCTAGCCTCTGTTGTGAAGTCAGGTAGCTGCAGGATCAGGTTGGCAGCAGGAATGTGTGAATTGGGTTTTGTGTAAGAGGTAGACAGTGGAACAGCTCAGATGAATTAGAGGATATATGGCCTCTTCAAGGAATTCAGACCAAATTCCTAAGGTTCTGGGGCAACCCTTCTTGTGACCTCCTGGTCTAGCCTTCCTTCTGTTGTTAAACTCTACTGCTTTATTTAAGTGTGTTACAAGTCAGAATGCTTTTAGTAGAACACTCAGGACTAGTTACAGATTTAAGCAGTTGGGGACTGTATACATAATTTATACTGCAGAAATTATTTTCTGAAATAAGTTTAAGTTCTTCCAAAAGGATGCATATAAGGTGATTTTTACATGTTTCATGAGGATAAGGACCGCATCTCTTACGTTCACTGTGTGTTCAGCATTTATCAGTGTCTGGCCCCCAGTGGGTGTTTCAGTAAATATTTGAACTGAATGGCTACGCACTTTTTAGTGTCTGAAAAAGAATTTTTTGCTACTTCTGTGCAGTATTCCCCCCCTTATCTGCTGTTTTACTTTCCATGGTTTCGGTCAACTCTAGCTGAAAATATTAAATAGAAAATTTCAGAAGTAAACCGTGAGTTTTAAACTGTGTGCTATTCTGAATAGTGTGACGAAATCTCATGCTGTCCTCCATCCCACATGGGGTGTGACGCATCCCTTTGCCCCTCATGGATGCTGCCAGCCTATTAGCATAGGAAAGAACATTTTACTTTTCGGGGTTGGTACTGTGCATGTTTGAGGCATCCCCTGGGGTTCTTGGAAGATCTCCCCCAAGAGTAAGACTCATGTGCTGTTTTATAGCCTTACCACTTGGTGGCGCTAAACTCATTTAAAAACCTGAAGAGGTATATTTATACCGATGCCACAAATAATGACTGTTCTTCACACAAACACAAAACAGGCTGGTAATAAATCATGGACACTGTTTAGTCCTTATTAACTCCAGAAGAGGAGTATCAGTAACCACATGATTTTCTTTCTCTCTCTTTTTTTTTAAGTCAATTTTATTGAAATATAACTGATATACAAAAAAACTGCATATTTAGTATACAGTTTGATGATTTTTTTTTTTACTAATTAGAGTTTTTTACTAATCCTTTCAAAAAATTTCTGAAGTGATAGATTACAGATTTGAAGTTCTTAGATCATAGGAGTGTTTGATAGTAGTTTTTGCTGTAGCCTCAGTGTCTAGTGTAGCATTAGGTATAGAGTATGTCTTTAATGTGTCATCATTTTGAAAGAATGTGTGAATGAGTATAAATTTTAACTTCTGTTGACTTCACTCCTACCAACCCATCCCCAGATAATTTTGGCCCAAGATAAGAGAGCCCTAAGTCTTGTTTTAGTTACTGACCTTTATGATGTCTCCTTTTAATCATTACAAATTTTCATCCAAATTTACTAAAGAACTGTGATTCAGATCAGAATACATATTAAAAGAAGTCAGTGGCAATGTTAATTGGATTCTAGATCTATTGTTACTTTTCTGTAATCATCAACCATAAGATAGTTTTGAGTACAAAATACTGTAAGGGGAATTCCAAGAGTGTGGTGTTATTACTGTTTGAGAGTTGGGAGTAAGAAAGTGTTCTCTTGGAAATGGAGAAATGGAAGAAGCAGGCTTATCAAGGAATTTCTTAAACATACTGCAGTCAAAAGTGTAAGAACTCATGGATATTTATAAGATTTCAAGTCTCTGACCACAAAAACAGTGTAGGAGTGTAAGAGTTAATGAAGGAAGATGATTAAAGGATTTTATTTTGAAATCAGGCAAAATAGAAATAATTTACCAAATTGTCAGGTCATAAATGAATTAATGTTTTTGGAAAATGGTTTTTAATGACAGTGTTGTAATGAAATACAGCAGTAGGAACAAATTGTATTTTTAAAAGTAATTTATCAAGTTTAACTTTACAATGAATCTAGCTGGCATTTGCAATGATGGTCTGAGGCTCTTTCCAGCTCTGTAATCTCAACCCTGAGTAGGTGCTGTAGGGAGTGTGGCAGAAGCCCTTGTCCATAAGTAGGTTATAATTGGAGAAACCACAAGTGTGTATGGAGCCAGCCTCCAGTGTTGGCTAAGTAGACTGATTTTTCACACCAGATCAACTGCCTCTTAGCTTTGTGCCCTCTGGGCAAGTTACTTAACCTCTTTGTTCCTCAGCTTCCACAAATGTAAAATGAAGATAATAATATTACTCCTTCTTCTTAAGCTGTTGATTGACAGGATTAAAAGAAGCCTAGAAAAGTACTTGGCACATAAGTGCTATCTAAATGTTTTCTTCTCTCAGTAGAATGTAAGGTCCTCACAATTTGTTAAATAAACAGTTAATAGCTAAAGGTTAAGGCTGTAAAGATTGCATTGAAAATATGTGGACAGTATACTGCGTATATGCTGTCGTTTTTAGGAATTCAAATGAGGGAAGAAACTAATATAGATTGTTGCATAATTTCTCTTAACAGTTACACAGGTTAGTTAGAGTTTGCACTGGATTCTGAAATTTGGATTGAATATTTGAAGGTAGAAACAAGCTTATTAGGAAGTGAATAGGAGGGAGGCTTAGGCTGTTTTGGTTTTATCAGGTTTATTTTAGAAAGATTGGTTTCTTTACTCTAACTAGATTAGTCTTCACTGATATTATGAGTTCATTTAATTTATTGGATTCAGCTCCAGAATTGCATAAAATTCCTGCAAAAAGATTAAAAATGGAAATTAATCATGTTTATGCTAATACTATATTAAATAAAATTTGGAAGCTATTATTTTTTTCATATTTTAGGGGTCAGTGTCACCAGTTGAAAGCTGGTTTTTTTTAAACACATTGATAATATTTTTCCTTTTATATTTTATAGGTAATTAATAATGCTTGTGCTACTCAAGCCATAGTAAGTGTGTTATTGAACTGTACTCATCAAGATGTCCATTTAGGAGAGACATTATCAGAGTTTAAAGAATTTTCACAAAGTTTTGATGCAGCTGTGAGTACAATCTTATTATTCCTAAAATATCCTGTTTGTGATGGTTCTTATTTTAATAGGCTACTTTTAAAACTAATTTCAGATGAAAGGTTTGGCGCTGAGTAATTCAGATGTCATCCGACAAGTGCACAACAGTTTTGCCAGGTAAGGAGACTTTATATTAAATAAATATAATATTTGCTGGTTTATCTTTGCCGATTTGTATCTCA
This sequence comes from Oreotragus oreotragus, assembly GCA_006410675.1. NCBI lineage: Eukaryota > Metazoa > Chordata > Mammalia > Artiodactyla > Bovidae > Oreotragus > Oreotragus oreotragus. The sequence goes on from SJYX01005035.1 coordinate 150,060, forward strand.
CTGTTTTTCTGTTCCCTGTAGACAGCAAATGTTTGAATTTGACGCTAAGACAGCAGCAAAAGAAGAAGATGCTTTTCACTTTGTCAGTTATGTTCCTGTTAATGGAAGACTGTATGAACTAGATGGATTAAGAGAAGGACCGATTGACTTAGGTAATGTGGCTCCTATTCCTGGCATTTCAATTTTGATGAAGGAAAAAGGATTGGATGTTCACCTTTGTTTCAGTCCCAGTGCTGTGTAAGTTTTGAAACGGGAGGTGAGGTCCTTAAGCTCTGAATTCAGTCCTTTATGAAACTAAGTAACAGGCAGTGAGGACATGTGGACTACTGCAGTTGCATTGGGACCTTTAATTTTTTCCTATGAGAAAAGTGTTTTTAGTCCCTAGATTACATAATTTATTTTTGATTTTTCAGTTAACTTTTAAAAACTACTTCTTTCAGTGAATTTAACTTGTCATTGATAAGAAATACGATCCCATCCCTGTCATCTGTATTAAAATATTTTCCCTTGGATTTAGATCTTTCAGAATCTCTGTAATTCAGTGTTCAACAGTCTATAGAAATGTTTTTCTTCAAAGCTTCTATTTAAATAGTGCAGTACTGTGCTGTCCTTTGTGCCAAAGGGTGGATTTGTCCTGATCCCACCCCAACTCCAGCCTTGAGCTCATGATAAATGGTTATTGAGTGAGGCTGAGGTGATTCTGATCTAGTAATGAACTAACAGACCCACAAGTTTAACTCCATATTTTACCTCATTAAGTTTTCTTTTTCTCTTTTTTAAAGTTCGGTTTAAGTTCAGTGAAACCTGTTTTTATAAAATCTAATGTTATTTGCTGTTAGCAAAACTTTATACTTCCAGATTAAAAAAAAAATTTGCAGTTTTATTTTGCTTATTCTATTCTTACTGCCCACACCCATACCTGGAACCAGAAGTTCATCTAATGCAGATTTATATGTTTAAAAATATTTATTTTTCTATGTTTCTTAAAGAAAATTAATAGAATGTTCTTTTAATTATGTATAAGTTGATTTTCTCTGGTTGGGGGTTGATCTGATCTCTGCATTTTTTCTTTTGGCATCTGTCTGGTCAGCCATTCTCTATTCATTGGATCCATCAGCTATAAAGGACGTAAACTATAAAACAGAACGGCCAGTTTTGCTACACAGCTGGTGGCTATGCTAAAATATAGGTAAAAAGGGAGGATTAAAACAACTGGGTAAAATCAGTTTTGCATTGTGTGTGGTTTTTAGTTTTTTATTTTTTTTCTATAGTTGTGATGGTGGGGAGTCCGATAAGGATTGAATCCTTATTTTGTCACTAACATGTGAACGGGCTTTTCTTAGCCCTCAGTTTCATCATCTGTAAAATGAAAGGCAGTCATCCTTATCTCACAGAGACAAAAGTTTTTATGAAATAATTCCCTAATTCATTACTTTCTCAAACATTTGTCTAGCACCGCTAAGTGACACAATGTGACAATGCGAATTATGATAACTTATCATTTCCGTCTAATCATTCCTGAGAAAGTAAGGGTTGAAGCTTAACATAATTATGCTAAAAAGTTTACTATAATGAATTTGCCAAAATATTAAAAGATGCTTTAATTTTGAAATAATATTGATGTCAAATCTGATATAAATGCTTTTGCATTTCTTTCTAGGTGCATGCAATCAAGATGACTGGATCAGTGCAGTGAGGCCAGTCATAGAAAAAAGGATACAAAAGTAAATGCTCATCTTATCTCTTTGGCATAATGAACATCCTCATTTTTAAACATTTCTTTAAGCCTTTTTTTATTGTTTTAGAAATACTTACTGAACTTTTTCTTTGGATTGGATTAGTATGTTCAGGAAATCATACTGGAAAATCTCTGAATTCTACATAATAATAAGTTATCTTGTCTTTATAGGAGCTAAACATGCACATCTCTGTTTAGGTAGATACTTGATACAGTTATTTTGTGAAGTTTATTGCTTCAGGACTGTCTGTCTTTTTTATGAAGTTAATTTTTTTGTTGAGATAATTATAGATTCACGTTAAGTTATACAAATAATTCAGAGAGATCCTGTGTACCCTCTACCCTTCGGGAGGAACATCTTGTAAAACTGTGGTACAATGTCACAGCCAGATACTGACGCTGATATAGTCAAGATGCAGGATAATTCCATCACTGCAGTGGTTCTTCATGATGCCCTTTTATAGCTACAGCCACTACACCCCTGCTCTGCCACCCCCCATCCTTAATTCCTAGTTCTATAATTTTTGTCATTTTAGGAGTGTTACATAAATGAAATCATAAAATATGTAACCTTTTTGAATTGACTTTTTTCACCCAGTATAATTCTTTGGCGATTCCTCCAGGATATTTAGTATTATCAATAGTACCTTCTTTTCTATAGATGAGTAGTAGTCCATGGTATGGATAGTCTTTTTTTTTTTTTTTTGCCCATTCACCTATTAAAGGACACCTGGATTATTTTCTGGTTTTTGCTATTGTGAATAAAGCTGCAGTATACATTTGTGTACATATTTTTATGTGAACATAAATTTTTGTTTCTCTGAGATAATTCCTAGCTGTATGGTAAATGCATGTTTAATTTTTTTAAAGAAATTGACAAACTCTTCATGAGTGGCTGTACTATTTTATTTTACATTTCCACCTGCGGTATAGTATAAGTGATCCAGTTTTTCCACAAGCTAGCTAGGATTTGGTTTTGTCAAAATTTTTTATCTTAGCCATTTTAATAGTTGGATAGTGATATTTCATTGTGGTTTTAATCTGCATTTCCCTGATGACTAATGTTGACGATCATGCTTTTTATTTTGTAATTGAATTGTTTGTTTTCTGACTGTAGCCTTGAGGTTCTTTATATACTCTTGATATCACCAGTCCTTCCTCAGACACTTGACTGAAAATAGACTCTCCTGGTCCCATTGACTCATCCTTCCACTGTGGTCTTTCACAGAGGAAAAGCTCTCCATTCCAGCCAAGTCCAGTTTGTCAATTTTTCCCACTATGATGTTGTCCAACCTAAGAAATCTTTGTCTAGGCCTAGGTCCCAAAGATTTTCCCCTTTTTCTCCTTAAGGGTTTATAGGATAATATTTTATGTACAAGTCTGTGATGTATTTTGAGTTAATTTTTGTGTGATATGAAGTTAGGTCAAGTTTCATTTTTTTGCTTCATATTTTCAATTGATTTAGCACCATTTGTTAAAAAAGGCTATCCTTTACTGAACTGCTCCTGCACCCTTGTAAAAAAAAAACATCCAGTTGGGCACATTTGTGTGGGTCTGTTTCTGGGTTCACTCTTCTGTTCCACTGATCTGTTTTTCTCCTCTCTGCAAGTACCTCACAGTCTTGATTGCTGTAGCTTTATTATAAGTCTTGAAATTGAATAGACTGATTCCTCCAACTTTATTCTTTTTCTTTCAAGTTGTTTTAGCTGTTATAGGTATTTTGCCCTCCATGTAAATTATAGTGTAATTTTGTATCTACAAAAGTTCTTGTTGGGCTATTGATAGGAGTTGTGTCAAACATCAATTTTAGGAGAATTGGTATTTTTTTTTAGCTCAGCTAATTCTTCCAATCCATGAGCATGATATGACCTTCCATTTACTTGGATCTTCTTTAATTTCTTTCATCAGCATTTTGTGGTTTTTAGCATACTAATTCCATACATATTTTTTCAGATTTGTACCCCAAGTAGATCATGTTCTTTTGACTGATAACGAATGATACTATATTTTAATTTTTAATTTCCGTGTGATCATTGTTAGTGTATAGCAATAAAGTTAAATTTTTTTTCTTTCTTTGTCTTGTATCCTTCAACCTTGCTGAACTCACCCACCAGCTTTAGAAGCTTTTTGTGAATTCCTTGGCATTTCCTACATAGATAATCAGGTCATTTGCAAATAGAGACAGTTTTGAATTTGCCTGTTTCTAATTTTGATTTTATCAGTTTTTAAAGCTTTATATATTTTTGCAGGTCTGTTGTTTGGTGCATGAACACTTAAGATCACTATTTCATTTTGGTGGATTGACATTTTTACCATTACGCAATGCTGTCCCGCTCTAGTAATTTTCTTTGCTCTGAAGTTTACTTTATCTCCAGTTCATAGTCTTTTCTTTCAGCATTTGAGAAATATTATGCCACTGCCTTCTGGTCTCCATGGTTTCTGCTGATAAAAATTCAGTTATTCAGTGTGTTTTCACCCTGTAGATATGGTTAACTATATTTGTTAACTTTATTCCTAGGTATTTTATTCTTTTTGAAGAATAAAGCATGAAAACATGGAATTGTTTTCTTGGTTTGTCTTTCTGATAGTTCATTATTAGTGTATAGAAATGCAATAGTTTTTATTAGCTGTTAAACTACTAATAGCTCTAATAGTTTTCTGATACAGTTTTTAGGGCATTTTGTATTTAGTTTCATGTCATCGGCAAATAGTGAGTTTTGCTTCTTTCTTTCCAACTTGGATGCCTTTTATTTCTTTTTATTGTGTGGTTGCTGTGGCTAGGACTTCTAATACTGTGTTGAATAAAAGTGGTGAGAGTAGGCATCCGTGTCTTGTTCCTGTTCTTAGAGGAAAAGCTTTTTAGCTTTTCACCATTTAGTATGATGTTAGCAGTAGGCTTGGCCCTTACTGTGTTGAGATGTGTTCCATCTATACAAAGTTTGTTAAAGAGTTTTTAATCATGAGTGGATATTGAATTTTGTCAAATAGCTTTTCTGCTTCTATTGAGATGATCATGTGATTTCTCCCCTTTGTTTTGTTGATAAAGTTATCACACTGATTGATTTGTGTATGTTGAACCATCTTTACATCCCTAGAATAAATCCCACTTGATCATGATGTATGATCTTTTTAATGGATTGTTGAATTCAGTGTACTAATATTTTATTGAGAGTTTTTGCATGTGTGTTCACCAGGGATACTGGCTTGTAATTTTATCTGAAGTGTCTCTGATTTTTGTATCAGGGTAATGCCATACTCAGAATGAGTTTGGAAGTGTTCCCTCCTCTTAATTTTTTTTAGAATAGTTTGAGAAATATAAGTATTAATATTAGCTGTTCTTTAAATGTTGGGTAAAATTCCCCTGTGACCTGGTCTTGGATTTTGTTTGTTGGGATTTTTTTTTTTTTTGATTACTGATTCAACTATTATTATTGTTTGTTGTTTAGTCTTTAAGTCATGTCTGACTCTGTTGCAATCCCATGTAGCCTGCCAGGATCTTCTGTCCATGGGATTTTTCAGGCAAGAAAATTAGACTGGGTTGTCATTTCCTTCTCCAGGGGATTTCCCAACCCAGGTATCAAACCCACGTTTCCTGCGTTGGCAGGCATATTCTTTACCACTGAGCCACCAGGGAAACCCTACTCATTCAATTATATAACTAGTAATCAGTCTATTCAGAGTTTCTATTTCTTCCTGATTCAGTCTTAGAAGGTTGTTTCTAGGAATTTATCCATTTGTTGGCATATCATTTTTCATAGTATTCTCTTATGATTGTATTTTTGTAATATTGGTTGTAATGTCTCCTCTTTACGAAAGCTTTCTTAAAATGTCAGGTTTTATGGTTAGCTGATTGGTAGATTTGTGTTTACCCCAGAGAATAAGGGAGTAGTCAAAATAGATTATCTTAATTATAACTGTTACGTTTCTTTATTACATTATAAACTGTCATTTTTTTCTTAGGTACAGTGAAGGTGAAATTCGATTTAACTTAATGGCTATTGTGTCTGACAGAAAAATGATATATGAACAGAAGATAGCAGAGTTACAAAGACAACTTGCTGAGGTTTGTAGCCATGCGTTTTAAGTACAAAGTTCTAGTTATTCTCTCAAGGAAACTATTTTCTTCTTTCCTTCCTTTCTTCTTCTAAAATATAGATTTAATCAAGTATCCTGAGTGGTGGTTAAGATAATGCACCCTGGAGTCAGGCTTCCTAGATTCAGCTCCTGCCTTTGCCACTTAGTGAAAGTATGAATCTGAATGTATTTCTTTGTGCCTCAGTTTCTTCATGTAAAGTGAAAATAATAGTCTTTACCTTAATGTTGTTGTGAAGAATAAGATATATATATATATATATACACACACACATATACATACACAAACCACTTCAAAAAAGTGACGGACAAATAGTATGTACTCAATAAGTGTTCACAATTAACTATTTACTGTAATTTTATTATATAATTAAGCAAGTTAGAATATATTTGTTACAGAATTAATTGGGCACATTAGAGTCACATGTAATCTTTATTATTCCTTACGATGATTATCTTTCTAGTAAATATGATTGGCAAAGAGAATTAGTAATAGAAAAAGACTTCTGTTTACATTTCTTTGATCACGTTTTCCTAAGTATGTTTAAGCACATTTATTTTATAGCTAACAGAAGATTGTAACAATTCAGTACATTATACAGTGGATGGTTTTTAGTTAAAAATTCATACATATTGTGTCAGTGACTCAGTCGTGTCCAACTCTCTGTGACCCCATGGACTGTAGCCCTCCAGGCTCTTCTGTTCATGGGATTCTCCAGGCAAGAATACTGGAGTGGGTTGCCATTTCCTTCTCCAGTATACATATTGTAGAACACAGAAATTTGGGGAAATACTACTTCTTCCTTATACTTACTTATAAGCCCTAAATAAGCATTTCTTTCATCCTTTAATATTACCAGTTATTAAGCTGATATTCCATCACCAATATTAAGATCAAAATTGCGAAATGGGGGAGGGCAGTCCTAAGATGGCAGAAAAATAGGACGGGGAGACCACTTTCTCCCCCCAGATTCATCAAAAGAACATTTAAACGCTGAGTAAATTCCACAAAACAACTTGTGAATGCCGGCAGAGGATGTCAGGCACCCAAAAAAAGCAGCCCATTGTCTTCGAAAGGAGATGTTTTATCAACAGTGCTGTATAGAAGGAGAAGTCTTGAGACTACTGTAAAAATAAGACTGAAAACCAAAAGCAGAAGGCTTAAGTCCAAACCCTGAGACCACCAGAGAACTCCTGACTCCAGGGAACACTAATCGACAGGAGCTCATCAAACGCTTCCATACCTACACTGAAACCAAGCACCACCCAAGGGCCAACAAGTTCCAGAGCAAGACATACCACACAAATTCACCAGCCACACAGGAACACACCCCTGAGATCCAATATACAGGCTGCCCAAAGTTACTCCAAAACCACTGACATCTCATAACTCATTACCGGGCACTTCATTGCACTCCAGAGAGAAGAAATCCAGCTCCACCCACCAGAACACCGACACAAGCTTCCCTAACCAAGAAACCTTGACAAGCCACCCGTACAACCCCACCCACAGCGAGGAAACTCCACAATAAAGAGAACTCCACAAACTGCCAGAATACAGAAAGAACACCCCAAACTCAGCAATATAAACAAGATGAAGAGACAGAGGAATACCCAGCAGGTAAAGGAACAGGATAAATGCCCACCAAACCAAATAAAAGAGGAAGAGATAGGGAATCTACCTGATAAAAGAATTTTGAATAATGATAGTGAAAATGATTCCAAATCTTGAAATCAAAATGGAATCACAGATAAATGGCCTGGAGACAAGGATTGAGAACAGGCAAGAAAGATTTAACAAGGACCTAGAAGAAATAAAAAAGAGTCAATATATAGTGAATAATACAATAAATGAGATCAGAAACACTCTGGGGGCAACAAGTAGTAGAATAACAGAGTCAGAAGATAGGATTAGTGAATTAGAAGGTAGAATGGTAGAAATAAATGAATCAGAGAGGAAAAAAGAAAAATGAATTAAAAGAAATGAGGACAATCTGAGAGACCTCCAGGACAGTGTTAAACACCCCAACATTCGAATCATAGGAGTCCCAGAGGAAGAAGACAGAAAGACCATGAGAAAATACTTGAGGAGATAATAGTTGAAAACTTCCCTAAAATGGGGAAGGAAATTATCACCCAAGTCCAAGAAACTGAGAGAGTCCCAAACAGGATAAACCCAAGGTGAAACACCCCAAGACACATATTAATCAAATTAACAAAGATCAAACACAAAGAACAACTATTAAAAGCAGCAAGGGAAAAACAACAAATAACACACAAGGAGATTCCCATAAGGATAACAGCTGATCTTTCAATAGAAACTCTTCAAGCCAGGAGGGAATGGCAAGACATACTTAAAGTGATGAAAGAAAATAACCTACAGTCCAGATTACTATACCCACCAAGGATCTCGTTCAAATATGAAGATGAGAAATCAAAAGCCCTACAGACAAGCAAAAGCTGAGACTGTTCAGCACCACAAAGCCAGCTCTCCAACAAATGCTAAAGGATATTCTCTAGACAGGAAACACAAGAAGGGTGTATAAACTTGAACCCAAAACAATAAAGTAAATGGCAGCGGGATCATACTTACCAATAATCACCTTAAACATAAATGAGTTGAATGCCCAAACCAAAAGACAAGGACTGGCTGAATGAATACAAAAACAAGACCTCTATATATGTTGTCTACAAGAGACCCACTTCAAAACAGGGGACACACAACAGACTGAAAGTGAAGGGCTGGAAAAAGATATTTCACTCAAATAGAGACCAAAAGAAAGCAGGAGTAGCAATACTCATATCAGATAAAATAAGACTTTAAAACAAAGGCTGTGAAAAGAGACAAAGAAGGCCACTACATAATGATCAAAGAATCAGTCGAAGAAGATATAACAATTATATATACATCCAACATAGCACCACAATATGTAAGACAAATGCTAACAGGTATGAAAGGGGAAGTTAACAGTAACACAATAATAGTGGGAGACTTTAATACACCACTCACACCTATGGCTAGATCAACTAAACAGAAAATTAATAAGGAAACACAAACTTTAAACCACGCAATAGACCGGTTAGACCTAATCTATAGGACATTTCACCCCAAAACAAGAATTTCACCTTTTTCTCAAGTGCACACAGAACCTTCTCCAGGATAGATCACATCCTGGGCCATAAATCTAGCCTTG
>SJYX01005035.1:164088-250492 GCA_006410675.1 Oreotragus oreotragus
GATGCAGGATGCTTGGGGATGGTGCATGGGGATGATCCGGAGGGATGATGTGGGGTGGGAGGTGGGGGGGGGTGTTCATGTTTAGGAGTTCAAATAAAAATTTAAAAAAATAAAAAAATAAAAATAACTATATGCTAATCACTCCAATCACTGATAATGTTTGATTATGTCATTTAAGAAGGAATACTTCTTACATTAAAAATGGAAGCCATAAAGAAAGATGAAAAGATAACTATAAAAATATTTATTTTATACAAAGCCAAGTAAAGTGAAAAGAAAACGGAAGGATGGAACACTGCTAGCAGTCTCTTGAAATATTATTGAATATATGCATGATTCAAAAGCTATAAGCATCTGAATTCATCTTCAGTCCCATCTCTCTTAGCCCGTTTTCCAATGTATGTTCAACTGCATTCTAGACCTAATTGTGTACTGGTTGTGTAGATGTATGCTGAATTTGCTTATGAAATTCTCCTATATTCAAACCCATTTCCTGGATTCAGTGTCTTCCTATTCTTGGTTTATTCCCTTATTCTCGTTAAAATACATTCTCCAACTGTCTCCTAAAAAGATAAATGTTTTGAATACATATATATCTGAAAAATACTTTTATTCTATCTATTTGATTTATCCTATTTGATTAATCTCTTAAGAGATTAAAATTTTGAAGGTATTGTTCCGATATTTTTTAGCATCAATTCTTCAGTTCTGTTCAGTTTAGTCACTCAGTCTGACTTTTTGCAACCCCATGAACTGCAGCATGCCAGGCTTCCCTGTCCATCACCAACTCCCAGAGCTAACTCAGACTCATGTCCATTGAGTCGGTGATGCCATCCAACCATTTCATCCTCTGTCATCCCCTTCTGCTCCCACCTTCAATCTTTCCCAACATCAGGGTCTTTTCAAATGAGTCAATTCCTCTCATCAGGTGGCCAAATACTGAGTTTCAGCATCAGTCTTTCCAATGAATATTCAGGACTGATTTCCTATAGAACAGACTGGCTGGATCTACTTGCAGTCCAAGGGACTCTCAAGAGTGTTCTCCAACACCACAATTTAAAACATCAATTCTTCAGTGCTCAGCTTCCTTTATAGTCCAACTCTCAAATCCATACATGACTACTGGAAAAACCATAGCTTTGACTAGACGGACTTTTGCTGGCAAAGCAATGTCTCTGCTTTTTAGTATGCTCCCTACGTTGGTCACAGCTTTTCTTCCAAGGAGTAAGTGTCTTTTAATTTCATGGCTATAGTCACCGTCTGCAGTGATTTTGGAGACCCCAAAAATAAAATCGACCACTGTTTTCACTGTTTCCCCATCTATGTCCCATGAAGTGATGGGACCAGATGCCATGATCTTAGTTTTCTNAGTCCAACTCTCACATCCATACATAACCACTGGAAAAATGAGGGCAGAAGGGAATTCAAGAGATAAAAGTGTTTAGCCCTGGCATCAAAATTCCACTTTTAATGTTTGTACTTGTTTTTCTCTTTGGAACCTCTCTGTGGGTCTCTTTTTTGAAACTGAATATGTCACTATGACTGTGGTCTCTGTATTCTGGAATGAAGTTACCCTTCTCCAGAAAAGAGTCACGTTACTTCCCTCAGGATTCAGGACTTTACAAATTTTGACCCATTAATCCCTGAATAAAGGTTGAAATTTCTTGAGAACATAGATGATCACAACCTGGGCTGCAAGATTTTCAAAGGGCTTGTTTCCTTTTGGTTCAAACTGAAACAGTGAAGGTAGAATTAGTTGAGTCCCTATCTCATAGTATTTAGAAAAGCCAGAGGAACAAGAGATCATGGCTTTAGAAAAGGGAGAGGAACAAGAGATCAAATTGCCAACATCTTTTGGATCATCGAAAAAGCAAGAGAATTCCAGAAAAGCATCTACTCCTGCTTTATTGATTACACCAAAGTCTTTGACTGGGTAGATCACAACAAACTGTGGACAATTCTTCAAGAGATGGGAATACCAGCCCACCTTAACTGCCTCCTGGGAAATCTTTGTGTAGGTCAAGAAGCAATAATTAGAACTGGACCGGAAACAACAGACTGGTTCCAAATTGGGAAAGGAGTACATCAAGGCTGTATATTGTCACCCTGCTTATTTAACTTATATGCAGAGTACATTATGCAAAATGCCAGGTTGGATGAATCACAAGTTGGAATCAAGATTGCTGGGAGAAATATCAATAACCTTAGACATGCAGATGACACCACCTTTATGGAAGAAAGTGAAGAGCAACTGAAGTGGCTGTTGATGAAAGTGAAAAAGGAGAGTGAAAAAGTTGGCTTAAAATTCAACATTCAAAAAACAAAGATGGCATCTGGTCTCATCACTTCATGGCAATTAGATGGGGGAAACAATGCAAACAGTGGCAAACTTCATTTTCTTGGGCTCCAAAATCACTGCAGATGGTTACTGCAGCCCTGAAATTAAAAAACACTTGCTCCTCGGAAGAAAAGCTATGACCAACCTACATAGCATATTAAAAAGCAGAAACATTGCTTTGCCGACAAAGGCCAGTCTAGTCAGAGCTATGGTTTTTCCAGTGGTCATGTATGGATGTGAGAGTTGGACCATTAAAGAAATCTGAGCGCTGAAGAATTGATGCTTTTGAACGATGGTGTTGGAAAAGACGCTTGAGAGTCCCTTGGACTACAGAAACATTGCTTTGCCAACAAAGGCCAGTCTAGTCAGAGCTATGGTTTTCCAGTAGTCATGTATGGATGTGAGAGTTGGACCATTAAAGAAAGCTGAGCACTGAAGAATTGATGCTTTTGAACTGTGGTGTTGGAAAAGACGCTTGAGAGTCCCTTGGACTGCAAGGAGATCCAACCAATCAATCCTAAAGGAAGTCAGTCCTGCATATTCATTGGAAGCACTGATGCTGTAGCTGAAATTCCAATACTTTGGCCACCTGTTGAGAAGAGCTGACTCATTGGAAAAGACCCTGATGCTGGGAAATACTGCAGGCGGGAGGAGAAGGGGATGACAGAGGATGAGATGGCTGGATGACATCACCGACTAGAGATGGACATGAGTTTGAGCAAGCTCCAGGAATTGGTGATGGATAAGAAAGCTTGATGCTGCAGTCCATGGGGTCACAAAGAGAGAGACACGACTGAGCCACTGAACTGAACTGAGCTCAGAGTATGGAGATGACTTTGTTCTAACTTCCATTTCTCCAAGACCCAGTATAGTGTTATTCTCTCAGTCACATCTGACTCTGAGACCCCACGGACTGTAGCCCACTAGGCTCCTCTGTCAACGGGATTCTCTAGCAAGAGAACTGGGGTGGGTTGCCATTTCCTCCTCCAGGGGATCTTCCAAACCCAGGAATTTAACCTGGGTCTCCCAGGTTGCAGGCAGACTCTTTACTGATTGAACCATCAAGGAAGACCTCCAGGACCCAGGATCGATCTAAATAAAAGTCCAAATTTGTGTGAAAATGCAAGAATCTTCTCAGAAAAAATAAGAGTAATGATTAAATTAGTTCTCTGAGCTCCTGTTTTCTCCTGTTTTGGCCTGATTACTTCTTAGTTTTAATGAATGACTAAGGGTATTTTAGTCTAGGGCGTCCCGGAGATCCTGTTTCGATCCCTGGATCGGGACGATCCTCTTGAGAAGGAAATGGCAACCCCCCAGTATTCTTGCCTGAGAAATCTCATGGACAGAGGAGCCTGTCAGGCTATAGTTCATGGGGTCACAAGAGTCGAACATGACTGTGACTAATCCACCACCACCAAGGATATTTTAACATAATAGAGAGGATTAGTGCTAGATTACATATTCCTTAAGTATCAGTTTTGTTGTCTTGAGACCCCTTCACAGATTTCCTGTTGATAAATATATGTAGTAATCTGAAGAAAAAGAATGATATTATCATAAAATGGAGCACACCTCAGATGTTTGTTTTAATTTATTATTTGAACTTTGAAAGCTATCAGAAATTATTTTACATAATTCTCACAAGTGCAAATTTCAGAGATTTTTGCAGAATCTCACCTACAGGATTTTTGTAGAATCCCACCTACAGGATTCGGTTTTCATTTACCAGAGTGTATTAACTCTGAGTAATCACATGAAGTACAAACTTTGCTGCTATGTAAACAACAGATACTCAATCTTACTTTAAAAATAAAAATTTCTCCGGAGTGGTCATTGAGAATCTCTTATTCAGTTCAGATATAGATAGTAATGCATACTGTTTCTTTTTCTCCTTGTTTCCATGTTGTTGAGATACTGTCAGCAAAATAACTTAGTTTTTAGAGCATTTCTACTCAGATAATGCTCTAGGTCATGCTAATTCTCTTAGGGGCTTGAGCGAAGTTGTGAAAATTTACTGTTTATCATTAAATGCAGCATCATTAATCCAGTCGAGGGGTCAAGGAATTATCTCATCTTTTAAGATCTTTTATGTTTGAGGGACATTTGGACAGACTACTGATAATATAATCATAATGCAATCAAAAACTCTCTAGCTAAGTTTCAGAAATCTGACATAAAGCATGTAGCTGAAAATACTCAAATATCCTATCAGAAGATGTGAATAACATGTTTATAGCATGACAGGAACGTTTACCAAATTGTACAAATAATAATCTAAATACAGTTACGAAAGAAATCACTCACTGTGGGAACATTGACTCTACGATCATTTTAGAGAGTCTCAATATGCAGTCAGAGGAACTTAGTGAAGAAAGTTTATTAGCAAATGTAGTTGCATGAAGAAAATGATGCTGATACTCTCTAAAGGAAGTGACGCCAGCAGAAAAAACAACAACAACAACAAAAACACAAAAAAACTTCACAATTAAAGGAACTGTTGGAAATATTTCGTGTCTTTGAGCACAGAAAAGATATAACAATAAAAGCTTATCCCAACTTAGAAAGGAGTGTAACAATTTCTTCAGTATAGAAAAGATGTTCCATCTGCATAATAAGGTGTATTGAAAGAAGTTGTAGCCCTGTTTATACTACTCTTGATAAACAAAATAAACCACTTTAATTCTCAATGTTTCTAATATTTCAAATTAAATTTGGACAAGATAATATCAATTTTATTAAAAAAACTTTTCCTGTATAATTATAATTGACTGAAGCTGAATTTTAATGTTTTTACAAAAGGTTTTAAAGGTCACAAACCAATAAAATTTACCCCACTTGTTTCTGAGATTGTTTTTGCATAGTTTCAGCTTACACAGTCATTTCTATATCCTAAACTATTAAAAGTGCCTGCATTTACATAAGGTGAGAATTTGGTACATCTACATTGTTTTCACAGGTACAATAACTACTAGAAATTTCCAATTGTTAAATTTCCATTGAACACTGCATGCTTCGCTGTTTTGGCACTTGAAATACTTATGGAGGTACCAAACCTGGAACAAAAAGATTAAAAAAAATGAGTCCTGTGCTTTATCTTGAAAAACAATTACCTCATAAATAAATATAAACTCTTACCTCCAAAACTTATTCTTTTCTTGTTAAATCATTTTAATTAAGAGAGAAGAAAGTGACAATAGCTCTGGTGATTCTTTATACTATTGTTAGAATTCTCTAATGCCCTCAACTTTCTTGGACTCAAAACTACCTCTGGTTTATCTATTACCACTTTTTCTTTTTTACTATCATCTGTTATAATTTTTTAAATTATTTTTTATTGAAGTACAATTGTTCCACAGGACTTCCCAGGTGGTGCTAGTGATAAAGAACCCTCTTGCCAATGCAGAAGAAGTAAGAGACGTGGGTTTGATCCCTGGGTTGGAAAGACCCCTGGAGAAGAGAATGGCAGCCCACTCCAGTATTCTTGCCTGGAGAATCCCATGGACTAAGGAGCTCCAGTCCATAGGATCATAGAGTCAGATACAANTTTTTTTTGTATTTAGCCCTCAACTTTCTTGGACTCAAAACTACCTCTGGTCTATCTATTACCACTTTTTCTTTTTTACTATCATCTGTTATAATTTTTTAAATTATTTTTTATTGAAGTACAGTTGTTCCACAGGACTTCCCAGGTGGTGCTAGTGATAAAGAACCCTCTTGCCAATGCAGAAGACGTAAGAGACGTGGGTTTGATCCCTGGGTTGGAAAGACCCCTGGAGAAGAGAATGGCAGCCCACTCCAGTATTCTTGCCTGGAGAATCCCATGGACTAAGGAGCTCCAGTCCATAGGATCATAGAGTCAGATACAACTGAAGCGACTTAGCATAGCATAATTGCTTTACAATGATGTGTTAATTTCTACTGTATTTGGATATTGGTATTGATTATTCAATCCTTTATACTATGTATAAAATAAATAATTAATGAGAACCTACTATATAGCACTGGGATCTCTACTCAGTGCTTGGTGAAGAACTAAATGCAAAGAGAATCCAAAAAAAGAGGGGATATATGTATCTGTTACCAATTTTACCCAAGAGGTCATTGAGTAACCTTCGCTTTCCCAGGACACTATTGATTTATGCCTGGTACAATTGGTATAATTATCTTGGTATAATTAATATAGCACTGGGATCTCTACTCAGTGCTTGGTGAAGAACTAAATGCAAAGAGAATCCAAAAAAAGAGGGGATATATGTGTCTGTTACCAATTTTACCCAAGAGGTCATTGAGTAACCTTTGCTTTCCCAGGACACTATTGATTTATGCCTGGTACAATTGGTATAATTATCTTGGTATAATTATCAATAGTGCCTCATTTCATTTTCAAAATCATATGGTCAATAAACCAATCATATGACCAATAAATCATACAGTCATTTGGATTATAGTTCACTTAAAATATTGTTATAACCTTCCTTTAGTAAAGTATATAAGCTCATATTATTTACTTTAACAATGTAAAGTACTAGAAACAAAGTAAAATTTCTTGGCTCCAAGGAGATAATTTATTTTTTATTGCACTGGATAATATCCCTGACCCTGATTTAACTTTGTCCTTATACCTTGTCTCCATTCCTTAGGGTCCTAGGAAAACATGACACAGTCATGTGAAATAAAGGCAGGGAAGTATAGCAACACTTCTGAATTTCTTTCTCCAGTGCTATCAATTCCAAGGAATTTCTGCATAGAATAGATTTTTTTTTTTTTTTGTAAAAAAAGAATTGCATAAGTTACAGAGAAAAGCTTCCAGGATCTTTCCTTCCCTTCATACATCTTTGATCATGTATGGAGGGTGATTGTCAGAGAGACATCAACAAAATTAGCACACCAGATATTCCTTTATTATTGACAAAAAAAAAAAAAAAAAAAGGAAGAAACAGGTTAACTCACAAGTCAAAATGGAAATATCTGAAACATTCCTTGCTGTCTGATTTGTGTTGTTGGAAACAGAATTCAGAAGCGTCTGGAAGATATGTACTGGATGACATCTAATGAACATCTATAAACAAAGGAAACATCAGTTACTTTGAATGACTTGGAGCTAATTCAAGTGCAACAGAAACAAATTCACGTCATCAAAATTCCATTCAACATTCATGTTACTGCTCCTTTGTTCATTGTCCCCTTATCCTCAGTGGGATTTGAAGACCTTCTCTATTCTTCTCAAGTGTTCTATTTAACACCACTACTACACTCTTAATGGTTAGCAGGTGATAGGTGAAAACAAGTCATCATGTAACCCATCATGTAGACATCTGCAGAGGTTCTAAGTTTCTGTATTCACCATGGAACAGGATCACATTCATTCAACCTTTCCCATGAGACCTCCCAGTTCTTTTGCAATTTACCTGTCTTTATGTACTTTTTTTTCTCTCTCTCTTTTTAAAGTTATGAAAGTATGATAACACATTCACATGAGACTTGGAAAACATAGAACAAAGTTATATTTAGTTCCATTATGTGTGTGCATGGCTCAGCTGGTAAAGAATCTGCCTGCAATGTGGGAAACCTGGGTTTGATCCCTGGGTTGGGAAGATCCCCTGGAGAAGGGAAAGGCTACCCACTCCAGTATTCTGGCCTGGAGAACTCCATGGACTGTATAGTCCAAGGGGTCACAAAGAGTCGGACACGACTGAGTGACTTTCATTTCATTCATATGTGCACTCAATTGTGTTGGACCCTTTACAAGCTCATGGACTGCAACCCGCCAGGCTCCTCTGTCTGTGGGATTTCCCAGACAAGAATACTGGAGTGGGTTATCATTTCCTCCTTCAGGGGATCTTCCCCACCCAAAGAGAGAACCCGTGTCTCTTGCATCTGCTGCAATGGCAGGCAGATTCTTTACCAACTGAGCTACCAGGGAAGCCCTTAGTTCCACTATATATTATAATTATTACTTTTTAAAAATGTACATTACCATATGTAAAATAGATAACCAGTGTGAGTTTGATGCATGAAGCAGGACACCTAAAGCCAGTGGTCTGGGACAACCCAGAGGGATAGGGTGGGGAGGGAGGAGGGAGCGGGATTCAGGATGGGGAGGACACATGTATACCTGTGGCTGATTCACACTGATGTATGGCAAAAAACATCAAAATATTGTTAGGTAATTATTCTCCAATTAAATTAATTAAAAAAAGAATCCTGAAAAATTTTGGAAATTAAAAAAAATACAATTATTTTTTAAGTAGATAAATTAAGATTTTCAGTTGGAGTTTCAATATCAAACTCTCAAAAATTAATAGACTGAATATATACAAAAGTAGAAGGATATAGTAGACCTGAAAAGTACCATGAACCAATTCAACATAATTAAGATTTATACAATTTTCTCTCAACAGTAGTCTATCCTACTCTTTTAATTTTTCCCTCCTCACTGGGCCCTTTGCTGAGCTAAGTCACAGTGTCTTTAAAACTTTCCCTGGCACCATGAATTTTCTCTTGAGATATAAAAGGTATTTTATCTTGCATTAACTTCCAAGATTATTAAGAGGAAATCGGGAGTTTAAGCTTTGTTTTCATGCTTCTTCCTCATTCAGATTTCAAGTGGTCTCTAACAAGGAAGGCTTTCTTATCTCTCCTTGCTATTCTTAGGAACTCTGCATTCAAATGGGTATATCTTTCCTTTCCTCCTTTGTCTTTTGCATCTTTTCTTTTCTCAGCTATTTTTAAGGCCTCCTCGGACAGCCATTTTGCTTTTCTGCATTTCATTTTCTTGGGGATGGTCTTGATCCCTGCCTCCTGTACAATGTCATGAATCTCCATCCATAGTTCTTCGGGCACTCTATCCGATCTAATCCCTTGAATCTATTTCTCACTTCCACCATATAATCATAAGGGATTTGATTTAGGTCATACCTGAATGGATACTTCAAATCTTTACTTAGATCTGAAAAATCAATGCCATTTAGTATTAAGAATGGGGGTAAGGGACTGGAGAGACCATATCTGTGTGTCAGATATCTAAGATTAGAGTACAGATGAGAGACGGTCCTGAGAGTCTCACTGTTCAGTAAATGGATCAATAATTCCTGTTTCAGTCCTTGCCTTGGCGCTCCACTCTACTCTGCTTCATGTCACTGACTTCAAGTCTCCTCTAGTTTGAATCCAGAGAATAAATCTACTGCTCCTGAAACATAGGTGGCCAGGGTCCAACCACTTACATGTCCTCTTTTATCTTTATATATCCCTCTCCCTCATCTTCTACAACATGTGGCACTCCAAGGCCTGAGCCTCCAGAGGGTGTTCAGGGTATACTTATAGTAATCGGGTATAATCTAGGGTAGTTGGCATACTTCTAGTCTAGTCAGTCCTACCTCCTCATTTCTTTCTGTCCTCCCAGAATTTTTCATCCACGCCTATAGCCTCTCTGCACTCTCTGTCCTTGTGAAAGAAAAACTTAATTTTATTCTTTTTTGGCCTGTTTCTAAGAAGTGTTGAAGAGAGAGAGCATTTTTACTCTTCAAGTGGTGGCACACGCCACTGAGGCCTCCCTGACTTCTCCGGTCCACTGTCCCTTTCTTTCTCAGGTCCCAGAGTTCTGGGAACAGATCACTAGTAGCTACTTTCTATTCCCTATTGATCTCTTCAACTAAAAATGCTACTGCTATATTCTATGTCATACGTTAGAAGACTTGGTCACTTTCCATCTTGGTCTGCCTTTACTTCATGCATCAGCAGAGGACTCACTGCAGGGACAAAGACTAACATTTTTATGCAGCGCCACAATGCCTAAAATAGGAGATCTCAGACTTTAGTGTGTCTAAGGATCACTGAGAGAACTTGTTTAAATCGAAAATTCCCTCAGATAAATTGAATATGATGTGATAATGTCCTGAGAACTCTCCATCTAACAGCACACCAATGTGATTCTGATTCAGGTAGTTTTGAACCACAGTGGAGATATTGTTGTCTAAGGACACTTTGAAGCACCTTTTCAAGAAAAAATGAATTGATTACATTGCTAGGTTTTTTAAAAATTCTTCCCCATTTTATTTTTAAAAGGTTAGAATTCTGATTTCCCTTAATATACTATTGTGAATCAGATGTTCATGAATTTGTCTGTCCTTTAGATTTGTTATAATTTTATTTCCCTTTAGTACTTCTTAGGATTATAAATTTCATAAGTTTACAGCCATTCATACAAATTATAGTTCTATATTATTGTGTTTCCCTTAATGTCTCATAAGATTCACAGGTACTCTAGTTATTAAATCCCTGGATTTGACAAATGTAGTAGTCAGCTCAGGCTGCCATGACAAAGAACCATAAGTTAGCTGACTTAAACAACAGAAATTTATTTTCTCACAGTTCTGGAAGCTAGAAGATCAAAGCGAGAAGATAAGCATGGTTGGGTTCTGATGAACACCCTCTTCCAAGCTCACAGACTTCTGAAAGAGTTAACTTAGGCATGTTGCTAGGGAGACCAAGGCCCTTTAAGGATGAAATGGACATTCTTCCTTTTTTCACATTCTTTTACCTTAGACATGTAGACCTCGTGGGCAGCAGTATCTCTTGCTCAAGGACATGCTTTTTTAAGCTCGGAATGTATGTTATGGGAGAAGGTCTGGGTAAAACTTCCACAGCCTTGAGCTCTGGTTTCTTCCATAGCCCTGAGCTCTGGGTTAAACTGTTCCTTCTGGCTACTCTTGTGCTGATGTCATCCCAGGATTATGTTATGGGATAGGGCCTGGGAAAATTTTTCACATCCTTGAGGCATTTTTTTTCTATTCTCAGCAGCTAACAAAAGTATACAATGCTCTGCTTAAACTAGCAAGGCTGGTAATCTTTGTACCCGCTTCTGACGTCTATGTCAGAAGCTTTTTTTTCTGTTACTATCACTTTAATAAAATTTCTAGTACACAAAGCTGTAAGTGACTGAGATTGTCTTTGGTCCAAGAGTTAAATCTTCTTCGGAGACCACAAATCCAGGATTTACCAAACACCATAAGCTTTATCTATCATCTTTCATCTATCATCTCGCCCAGGATCCCAAGACAAGGTATAAGCTATCATCTTGGGGGCTAAGCTAAAGCTACCACTTCTTTGTCTTACTGCCTCTCACTGTGTGCTTGTATTAACTTTCCTTAGTATGTGCATGTGGAGTGAGGTAGAGAAAGTTCTCTTCTTTTTAGCCACCAATACTGTCTCATTAGGACCCTATCCTTATGAACTCAATTTACCTAAAAAAGCCTTAGCTCCAAATACAGCCACATTGGAGATTAGGGCTTCAACAAATCAACTGGGGAAGGGGATACTGACTGAGTCCAGAGCAGCAAACCACACACAATACTTAGGCACAGCTATAGCGACATCTAAACATGTACACTCAGGACTTGCCACAGGACTTTGAATGTGACAGGTGTTCAAGAAGCATTTGTTTGATGAGTAAGCACAGCTACACAACAGCTAAGGAAGGAAGATTATCTGATATGCTCTCCTTTACACAAAGTCAATGTGTGAAAATGTTGTAATATGCGTATTGATATATTTGATTACACAAAAGAATTCACTAGGACTTCCCTAAGGCATAAGCATTTTTTAAAAATCCATTCATTCCTGTTTTTTTTTTTCCCTAAAAAGTAAATTGAGGTATATGTATAAAACGGATAATAAATTCAGTTAGTTACCAAAAGGAAAAAGTGATCAGATTCAGAATATGGATGGTTTATCTTCAAAGACTACATGAAAACTATGTTTGTCAATAGTCAGAGAGGTAGAGAGTCAAGCTTTGGAAATTAAATGCATCCACATTTCACTGGCCAAAGGGAAGTCCCCTGACCACATCTGCCTTTAAGGGGAGAGACAGTATAATTCTCCCATGTATAACAAGTGACCTGGACATTGACTTTGTTGTTGGTGGTGGTGTTCTTGTTTAGTCACTAAGTCGTGTCCGACTCTGTGACCCCACGGACTATAGGACTGTAGCCTGCCAGGCTCCTCTGTCTGTGGGACTTCCCAGGCAAGAATACTGGAGGGGGTTACCATTTCCTCCTCCAGGGAATCTTTCTGACCCCAGAGTAGAACCCATGTTTCCCACACTGGCAGGAGGATTCTTTACCACTGAGCCACCGGGGAAAGAGTATATGCATTCAACATTTTTTTTTTTTTTGGCTGTTCTGCCTGGCTTGCAGGTTAATGCATAGTAAATAGTAAAGCCTGCCATAGTGACTACAGGAGTTCTTCCCATGCAAAATCCCATGTATTCTCCAAGGTATTTCCTGAAACATTTTATTTTTGCTAATTTGAGAGTTAGCTTCAATTCCTGACCACCACATAGAAAATGAAAGCCAGAGATGGATTTGAGTTTTACAGCTGCTGATAGATGTGCAGCAATTTCTTTCCTACACCTCTCTTTGGCGTCTGAGTGGATCTGAAGAGACAATTTTGGTCTTTGAGGCTTCAGAACTGATTGAAAGTGAAATAATTAAGGTCTGTTGCTTTGCCCGAAAAAGCCAGAACCTGAAAGGTGCCCTCAGGGGAAGAGTAGCATTTAAGCACAGTATGCTCTAGAGAAGAGAAATGCTGGGTCTTAACAAATCTGCTGAAAGCCTCCCTCAACAGTTTCTCGGCCTCGTCTCCTCAGAGAGCAGAACAGCGAGTTCAGTGAGCAGAGACAGAAACCTAAACCCTGCCTTCTGGAGTGCCTCTGGCAGGAAAGGGTGTTCCTCAGGACAGCATTCTCTGGTCTCACAGAATGGGGAAAAGTTGTCTTAGGAGGAAAGGTCAAGTAGGAAAATCAAAAGTCCCCTCACAGGGAGCCCCAGCTCTCAGAGGATTCTGATGTGGGATCTAGAAAAATTACAATACTGCTTTAACAGAGTCAGAAATTCGCTGGAGTTGCCTCAGAAACAACCAATAAAACTACTAAAACTAACAGCTCTAAGAGTCTATGCAACACTCCCTGCGATATTGAAGCAAAGTAACTCCTAAGTGAGCAGCTTCAATTTATTGTGGGTGGGGCGCTACAGAATAAAAGGAGAAAAGTGACCTAAAGTGCCCATTTGTGACTGTCACAAACTCTAAAGCCATTTTATTTAGCTCAATTATGGGAAGGGCCTTGACAGTACTTTAGACAGAAGAGATTACTCATAAACTAATCTGACCAGCCAGGCTTCAGCAATACGTGAACCATGAACTTCCTGATGTTCAGGCTGGTTTTAGAAAAGGCAGAGGAACCAGAGATCAAATTGCCAACATCCGCTGGATCATCAAAAAAGCAAGAGAGTTCCAGAAAAAAAACATCTATTTCTGCTTTATTGACTATGCCAAAGCCTTTGACTGTGTGGATCCTAATAAACTGGAAAATTCTGAAAGAGATGGGAATACCAGACCATCTAACCTGCCTCTTGAGAAATCTGTATGCAGGTCAGGAAGCAACAGTTACAACTGGACATGGAACAACAGACTGGTTCCAAATAGGAAAAGGAGTACGTCGAGGCAGTATATTGTCACGCTGCTTATTTAACTTATATGTAGAGTACATCATGAGAAACGCTGGGCTGGAAGAAGCACAAGCTGGAATCAAGATTGCCGGGAGAAATATCAATAACCTCAGATATGCAGATGACACCACCCTTATGGCAGAAAGTGAAGAGGACCTAAAAAGCCTCTTGATGAAAGTGAAAGAGGAGAGGGAAAAAGTTGGCTTAAAGCCTAACATCAGAAAACAAAGATCATGGCATCTGGTCCCATCACTTCATGGGAAATAGATGGGGAAACAGTGGAAACAGTGTCAGAATTTATTTTGGGGGGCTCCAAAATCACTGCAGATGGTGACTGCAGCCATGAAATAAAAAGACGCTTACTCCTTGAAAGAAAAGTTATGACCAACCTAGATAGTATATTCAAAAGCAGAGACATTATTTTGCCGACTAAGGTCTTTCTAGTCAAGGCTATGGTTTTTCCTGTGGTCATGTATGGATGTGAGAGTTGGACTGTGAAGACGGCTGAGTCCTGAAGAATTGATGCTTTTGAACTGTGGTGTTGGAGAAGACTCCTGAGAGTCCCCTGGACTGCAAGGAGATCCAACCCGTCCATTTTAAAGATCAGCCCTGGGTGTTCTTTGGAAGGACTGATGCTAAAGCTGAAACTCCAGTACTTTGGCCACCTCATGCAAAGAGTTGACTCATTGGAAAAGACTCTGATGCTTGGAGGGACTGGGGGCAGGAGGAAAAGGGGATGACAGAGGATTTGATGGCTAGATGGCATCACCGACTTGATGGCGTGAGTTTGAGTGAACTCCAGGAGTTGGTGATGGATTGGGAGGCCTGGTGTTCTGCGATTCATGGGGTCGCAGAGTCGGACACGACTGAGTGGCTGAACTGAACTGAACTGAATTAACTGTTATGAATAACATTGACTCCTGTTTGCAACATAGGTTTGGGGAGTATCTAACTACCCTGCACCCTCTCTAACCAATTACCACTGAACCAATCTGTTGAATTAACCAACTATTCACAGTGTTATTGTGAAATATCTCAGCTAATACTACAGTATATTAAATCCTTACATCTGGTATAGTATTTTTAGACATCCATGTACTTTTTCAGATCTCACTATTTGAACTGTATATTTACCAGACATTAAATGTATTTGTCCTCAGACTTGCTAATATTTGTTGTACCCGTTGTTTTAATTATATTTAATTACATATCATGTAGACTAATGAAATGTAAATGTGAAAAGAAAGAGTTGTTCTTTTTATTAAAAAAAACTGGTCTGAATGCCTTGGAAAGATTCAAATAAAAGTGAATTGTAGGAGAGAAATGTAAAATATTAAAGGAAAAAAAGTACATTTAGTGTAATTTTACCTCATTGTTTTAGAAATGACTTTACTTAGTTTTACAATAACTGAAAATGGACATCTTTATAATTATGGTGGATTTATGCAAGATAGATTCAGAATTCCAATCGACTATACCTTGCCTAAAGAGAAAGAATTAGTCCTACTTNTACATTTAGTGTAATTTTACCTCATTGTTTTAGAAATGACTTTACTTAGTTTTACAATAACTGAAAATGGACATCTTTATAATTATGGTGGATTTATGCAAGATAGATTCAGAATTCCAATCGACTATACCTTGCCTAAAGAGAAAGAATTAGTCCTACTTTACAAGATAGTTTTTCTCATTCATAAGCTATTTTTTAAATTATTCATACAAATTTAGGTAAACATTAAATTCCTAATATACACAAAATATTATTTTTGGTTTTCATTTTTTCCTAATTTTTATAGAAAAGTGTTCAAATCTATAGGAAAAAACACATCCACAGAACTATAAACACCTCTATGCCCTCACCAAGTTTCACCAGCTTTACTATTTTGCCACATTCTTTATCTATCTCCACATATATACGGAGTGCTTCAGTCCATGGGATCACAGTCGGCAACTGAGTAACCCAACTGAACTGACACATAGATACATATGTATGTGCACGTTTTATGAACCACTTGAAAGTAAGTGCCTGACACTAAAGCACTTCACCCCTAGATACTCCAGCCAGCATTCCCAAGAGTACAGACATTCTCCTACATGAACAAAGCACTAATAGCATATTGATAATAATCAATAATATCATCTAAGGTCCTTACTTAAATATTCCAGAAGCTTCTTAAATGTTTTCTATAGTTCTTTTTGTCACATCCAAAAGCCAAGTCAAGTTTTACACATTGCATTTGCTTGTAATGCCTCTTTAATCACTTAATTTAGAGCAGCTTTTAAAATTTTTTTTTCTATGACATTCTTTTTTTTTATGAAGAGTCCACAATAGTTGTCCTAATGCCTATCTCATATATGGAGATGTCAGATTATTTTCTCAGTACTAGATTCAAATTCAAACTTTTCCCCCCAAGAATACTAAGTGTATAAATGATATGCACTTCTTATTGCTTGATATCAAGTCACAATATTATTGTCACTGGTAGCATTACCTGTACTGCTGCTGCAGTAATAATAAATTTCATCATTTGCTAAAGGCATGCTTTTTTCTTTTTGTAATAAGAAGTTAATCTGTGAGAAGATACCACACTATCACATGAATATTCCATTCCCCGGCAACCTTTGATCCAATAGCTATAGCATTTATTAATGATCTTTGCCTAACTCAAATATTACAAAGTTTCAAAAGAAGAATCTCCTATTCTACTTTTATTAGTTTGTATTTCCTCCCCACACTCCAAAAAAGGAGTTTCTCTCCATTTTCCCTTTCTCCATATTTATCTTTTTTTAAGTACATCATGTTTCCCAGGTGGCTCAGTGCTAAAGAACCTGCGGGCCAATGCAGGAAATGCTAGTTTGATCCCTGGGTCGGGAAGATCCCCTGGAGAAGGAAATGGCAACCGACTCCAGTATTCTTGCCTGCAGAATCCCATGGACAGAGGAGCCTGGTGGGCTGCAGCCCATTAGGTCATAGAGAGTCAGACATGACTGAGGGACTGACTCAACAGCAACAAGTACAGCATGGACTCAGAAATCTGCTGTATTTAATGTGTAAGCCAGTACTTACATCGTTCATTTTTGATGCCCAAAGTATTCCAAATTCTGACAAGGTAAGAACTTTTCTGTAAGCTTCTGTTTCTTTTTGAAATATCACCATTAGTCTTTGAATACTTTCTTGCTTTTTAGCACTAGACGTTTTGTCCTTTCCCTGAACCAGACCTGGAATCAGCCATTTGTTGAGTAGAGGATGATGTTTAGAAAACATGGCAATTGATGTGTTTACTGTTGTTAGGGTATCTTGCTTCTAGTCTATAATAATTCCTTAATATTATTAAAAATACAATGTTCAAATCTCTAGAAGTGTCAAATTTCTGCATGTTTGTGTCTTTTTCTTTCTGTCCCTCTTTTCCTCACTTTTCTTCATGTTCTTATGCTACAATCAGAATCCAAATAAGGTCAATATGTTGTAATTGGTTATGTGCCTTCTCTTATCTCTTTCTTTTCAATTTATTTGCTCAAGAAGTAGGAGAAGGAAATGGCAACCCACTACAGTGTTCTTGTCTGGAGAATCCTAGGGACGGCAGAGCCTGGTGGGCTGCCGTCTACGGGGTCGCACAGAGTCAGACACGACTGAAGCGACTTAGCAGCAGCAGCAGCAGCTCAAGAAGTGTTGTCTATTCCCCTGTGGATTATCCCACAGTGTGATTTTGCTGATTACATCCCCAAGGTATGATTCAGCATGTTCCTCTCCTTCTAGGATTTCCTGTGAATTGGACACTAAATCTAGGGATTTTTTTTATTTCTTGGCAAGGGTATCTCATAAGTGACATAATTTACTTCCAGTAGGAAGTGTGTAACACCTAGTTGATTCTTGATATGGGATGTCAAGAACCAATGAAGATCATTATTGAGATCCATTAACTTATTATTAGGATTTCAAAAGAGTGATACACTACTTATTTCATCTTCATATATTAGCTGAAATACTCATAAATACACATTTCCCATCACAAAATATCTGGTTACCCAGGAATATATTTTGAATAAGAATATCTGTTTGATACCTTCCATTTAGCAGTAATCTTTTTTCCAGAACAGTGAGTTGATAACCTAGATAATCCAAAAGTAACCAATGATTTCTTTGCTATCACACATTCATGGATTTAAACCAGTTTGACGTGTTTCAGATCACTGCAATTCTTTTCATAATTATGTTGACAGTGTTACATGTTTCATCCAAAAAGAGTCTGTTCAAGATGGCTCCTTCATCCTTTTGATACAACACTAGTTGTCTTTGATAATTACTTTACTTTCTGATATAACAAGATATTTCAGGCTTACCTTGTACATTTTCTGCCCAAGATTGTGAAATCTGCGTTTCTTCATCAAGGTCTGGTTTCTTTAAATGGAAATTGAGATACAGAGACCATAATCAGTACCTAAAGGTATTCAATAATTTGGGATCATCATTGTTTTGCAGAGCACTTTAGTGGAAAGGGCTAGGAAACCGGTTTTTTTTTTTTTTAATGATATAATAAAGCATGTGTTTTCACTGCTATTTCCAATTCAAATCCAGAACTACAGGACTTTTTAAAACTTCATCAAGATACTTCATAAGTAACTGTAACTTTTATTAATTTTGTAAAATACTTCATCTTAGTATCTGTATTTTCTTTCTCCTGTGTAAAATATTCCAGCTGTCAATATCCAGTTATTATATTTTATCCCACAACACATACTCACCAGTCTCAAAATAGAACCTGCATTACCACCAACAATATGATTACCAAAACCAGTTTAACATTATTTTGTCTTTTTTTTTTTCCTTTGGTCCTTTGTATATAATCCACTGGACATATACAATCAACTTTGGTTTAGTTAACTATAACACAAATTTAACAGACATAACACCCTTCTTTGTGATTGTGCTACCAGTCTCAAATGGTAAAGAATCTGCCTGCAATGCAGGAGATCTGGGTTCGATCCCTGGTCAGGAAGACCCCCTGGTGGAGGAAATGGCAACCCACTCCAGTATTCTTGCCTGGGAAACTCCATAGACAGAGGAGCCTGGCAGGCTACAGTCCATGAGGTCGCAAAGAGTCAGACACAACTAAGTAACTAACACTTTCACCAATTCCATACATTTAGATTAATTTATTTTATGTTGTTTTTGTTTTTAGTATTATTTTTAATTTCATTTTGTTTATAATGATATAAAATACTTACATTGTTACAAAGTCAAATCTATAAATCAAATTATGTTCACAGAAATATAGCTTCTGTCTCCTCCACACCATGTTCTTTCCCAAAGAATAATAAGTATTTTTGTATGTTTATTTAACTTTCCATTAAATATATACACTTCCCTGGTGGCTCAGATGGCAAAGAATCCACTTGTACTAAAGGAGATTCAGATTCCATCCCTGGGTTAAGAAGATCCCCTGGAGAAGAGAATGGCTACCCAATCCAGTATTCTTGCCTGGAGAATCCCACGGACAGAGGAGCCTGGTGGGCTACAGTCCTTGGGGTTGCAAAGAGTCGGACACAACTGAGTGATTAAGACACACACACTAAAATACATGTGCATTCTCTACTTTCTCCCCTTAAAAATACAGTAACATAAATGCACACTTTCTCCACCTCATTTTCTTTTCCACTGATACTACATATACTAGAGATCCTCTATAGAAGATATTCCTCATTTTCTTCTACAGGTGAAGTCGCTCAGTCGTGTCCGACTCTTTGCGACCCCATGGACTGTAACCTACTAGGCTTCTCTGTCCATGGGATTCTCCAGGCAAGAATACTGGAGTGGATTGCCATTTCCTTCTCCAGGGGACCCTCCCAACCCGGGGACTGAACCCAGGTCTCCCGCATTGGAGGCAGACGCTTTAACCTCTGAGCCACCAGGGAAGCTGTAGCATCCACAGTGTCCTGTTGATGAACAGGGAAAAGTTTAGAAATTTCCAGACTTGTGCTATCACAAATAATGCTGAAATGAAGAGCTTTTCACTTGGGTTCTTTGCAGTTTTGCTAATTTACTGCATTTTGCTACTATACCTTCTAGAGCTCTAGAAATTAGAACACTAGCTCAAAGGTTATGTACGTGTAATTTTGCTGTGTCTGTGTAGTCCCTCAGTCATGTCTGGCACTTTGTGAACCCATGGACTGTAGCCCACCAGGCTCCTCTGTCCATAGGGATTCTCCAGGCAAGAATACTGGAGTGGGTTTCCATTCCCTTCTTGAGGGGATCGATAAGACCCAGGGATCGAACCGAGGTCTCCCTCATTGCAGGCAGATTCTTTGCCATCTGGGCCACCGTAATTTTGCTAGATGTAGACAAATTCCCCTCCAAATTATTGTATTATTTTGATTCCTATCAGCAATATATAAGAATATCCACTTTTCCCATAGTNCATTCCCTTCTTGAGGGGATCGATAAGACCCAGGGATCGAACCGAGGTCTCCCTCATTGCAGGCAGATTCTTTGCCATCTGGGCCACCGTAATTTTGCTAGATGTAGACAAATTCCCCTCCAAATTATTGTATTATTTTGATTCCTATCAGCAATATATAAGAATATCCACTTTTCCCATAGTGTGACCAATAATGTAGGTTATCAAACTTTTGAATTTTTGCCAATATGATAGGTAAAAATTAGTTTTCACAGTATGTTAATTTGCATTTATCTGGGTTCCGGTCAAGATGGCGGAAGAATAGGACGGGGACACCACTTTCTCCCTCACAGATTCATCAAAAGAACATCTCAAGGCTGAGAAAACTCCACAAAACAACTTCTGAATGTGGGCAGAGGACATCAGGCACCCAGAAAAACAGAGCACTAACTTCAAAAGCAGNGTTGATGTATGGCAAAACCAATACAATATTGTAAAGTAATTAACCTCCAATTAAAATAAATTTTATATTTTAAAAGTAAAATAAAATTACAGCTCTTAAAAAAATTGCAAAATGACTGTACTATGTTTATCATGTAAAAATGTTGAAGACTTAAGCCTCCGGTATTAGGGTGTGCTATCCTTTTTCTTTTCCCCAAGGAGGAACCCATGGATACAGATCAGGGCAGTAATATGTTAAGTGCTATTCAGTCAGAGGTTGCCAAAAATCAGATGCTTATTGAAGAGGAAGTACAGAAATTAAAAAGATACAAGGTAGGTGTTTCTCCTTTGTTCTTTAAAAATGCTGTAACATAGAGTAGTATATTTTGATTAGACGGTCTGTTGCTGCTTGATTGCTCTTCTCCACATCACTTACATGTTTTCAGAATGTGTTGTTCTGCCTGGCACCATACAGAGGTAACTAGTAAGGTTTCTTTCCTTTTTATTTTTTTTCAAGTATTATTATGAACAGATATCTAACACATTTTTGGCAAATGTTCACTGCAGTTATTTTTAATGCTCAAATTACCCCGTCTTTGACCATTAGGAGCCACATCAGACTGTCTCCCAAGTTCTTTGGATGTGACTATCTTCATGCAGTACTTGGATGCAGTCTCAAAAACGACAGAATGATCTCTGTTCGTTTCCAAGGCAAACCATTCAATATCACAGTTATCCAAGTCTATGCCCCAACCAGTAATGCTGAAGAAGCTGAAGTTGAATGGTTTTATGAAGACCTACAAGACCTTGTAGAACTAACACCCAAAAAAGATGTCCTTTTCATTATAGGGGACTGGAGTGCTAAAGTAGGAAGTCAAGAAACACCAGGAGTAACAGGCAAATTTGGCCTTGGAATGCGGAATGAAGCAGGGCAAAGACTAATAGAGTTTTGCCAAGAAAATGCACTGGTCATAGCAAACACCCTCTTCCAGCAACACAAGAGAAGACTCTACACATGGACATCACCAGATGGTCAACACCGAAATCAGATTGATTATATTCTTTGCAGCCAAAGATGGAGAAGCTCTATACAGTCAACAAAAACAAGACCAGGAGCTGACTGTGGCTCAGATCATGAACTCCTTATTTCCAAATTCAGACTTAAATTGAAGAAAGTAGGGAAAACCGCTAGACCATTCAGGTATGACCTAAATCAAATCCCTTATGATTATACAGTGGAAGTGAGAAATAGATTTAAGGGCCTAGATCTGATAGACAGAGTTCCTGATGAACTATGGAATGAGGTTCGTGACATTGTACAGGAGACAGGGATCAAGACCATCCCCATGGAAAAGAAATGCAAAAAAGCAAAATGGCTGTCTGGAGAAGCCTTACAAATAGCACTGAAAAGAAGAGAGGCGAAAAGCAAAGGAGAAAAGAAAAGATATAAGCATCTGAATGCAGAGTTCCAAAGAATAGCAAGAAGAGATAAGAAAGCCTTCTTCAGCAATCAATGCAAAGAGATAGAGGAAAACAACAGAATGGGAAAGACTAGAGATCTCTTCAAGAGAATTGGAGATACCAAGGGAACATTTCATGCAAAGATGGGCTCGATAAAGGATAGAAATGGTATGGACCTAACAGAAGCAGAAGATATTAAGAAGAGGTGGCAAGAATACACAGAAGAACTGTACAGAAAAGATCTTCACGACCCAGATAATCATGAGGATGTGATCACTAATCTAGAGCCAGACATCTTGGAATGTGAAGTCAAGTGGGCCTTAGAAAGCATCACTAAGAACAAAGCTAGTGGAGGTGATGGAATTCCCGTTGAGCTGTTTCAAATCCTGGAAGATGATGCTGTGAAAGTGCTGCACTCAATATGCCAGCAAATTTGGAAAACTCAGCAGTGGCCACAGGACTGGAAAAGGTCAGTTTTCATTCCAATTCCAAAGAAAGGCAATGCCAAAGAATGCTCAAACTACCGCACAATTGCACTCATCTCACACGCTAGTAAAGTAATGCTCAAAATTCTCCAAGCCAGGCTTCAGCAATATGTGAACCGTGAACTCCCTGATGTTCAAGCTGGTTTTAGAACAGGCAGAGGAACCAGAGATCAAATTGCCAACATCCGCTGGATCATGGAAAAAGCAAGAGAGTTCCAGAAAAACATCTATTTCTGCTTTATTGACTATGCCAAAGCCTTTGACTGTGTGGATCACAATAAACTGTGGAAAATTCTGAAAGAGATGGGAATACCAGACCACCTAACCTGCCTCTTGAGAAATCTGTATGCAGGTCAGGAAGCAACAGTTAGAACTGGACATGGAACAACAGACTGGTTCCAAATAGGAAAAGGAGTACGTCAAGGCTGTATATTGTCTCCCTGCTTATTTAACTTATATGCAGAGTACATCATGAGAAACGCTGGACTGGAAGAAACACAAGCTGGAATCAAGATTGCCGGGAGAAATATCAATAACCTCAGATATGCTGATGACACCACCCTTATGGCAGAAAGTGAGGAGGAGCTAAAAAGCCTCTTGATGAAAGTGAAGGAGGAGAGCGAAAAAGTTGGCTTAAAGCTCAACATTCAGAAAACGAAGATCATGGCATCCGGTCCCATCACTTCATGGGAAATAGATGGGGAAACAGTGGAAACAGTGTCAGACTTTATTTTTTTGGGCTCCAAAATCACTGCAGATGGTGACTGCAGCCATGAAATTAAAAGACGCTTACTCCTTGGAAGAAAAGTTACGACCAACCTAGATAGTATATTCAAAAGCAGAGACATTACTTTGCCGACTTAAGGTCCACCTAGTCAAGGCTATGGTTTTTCCTGTGGTCATGTATGGATGTGAGAGTTGGACTGTGAAGAAAGCTGAGCGCCGAAGAATTGATGCTTTTGAACTGTGGTGTTGGAGAAGACTCTTGAGAGTCCCTTGGACTGCAAGGAGATCCAACCAGTCCATTCTGAAGGAGATCAACCCTGGGTGTTTTTTGGAAGGAATGATGCTAAAGCTGAAACTCCAGTACTTTGGCCACCTCATGCGAAGAGTTGGCTCATTGGAAAAGACTCTGATGCTGGGAGGGATTGGGGGCAGGAGGAGAAGGGGACGACCAAGGATTCAGATGGCTGGATGGCATCACGGACTTGATGGACTTGAGTCTGAGTGAACTCCGGGAGATGGTGATGAACAGGGAGGCCTAGCCTGCTGCAATTCATGGGGTCGCAAAGAGTCGGACACGACTGAGCGACTGAACTGAACTGAACTGAACTGATCTTCATGTCTGATAGCTTCCTTTCTTCCTAGCATGACAAGATGTTTTGGACTCTTATCTTGTACATTTCCTGCTTCAGACTTGAAATTGGCCATTTTTTCAAGAAGTCCTGAGTGGTTTTGGTGAGAAGTGGTGTTTAGAAACCATTAGCAACTTTTGGTTGCTCGGGGTGTTTAGTGATATTGATTCTTCATTATTTCCAGGACTTCTCAGAGCTAAGAAATACGTTTTTACTTGTTTCTTGTTTTATCTTTGAAGAGAAAATACAATTTGAATTTATGTTAATACTCAAGCTAAGGATTAAAGGGCTTTATATTTGAAGTTAAGCATTTGTTGTCTTTTCGGTTGAAAATCTTGGTTTCTGTCAGCATTAACACAATTACTTACTTGCTTTGTGTTATCTATATATGTATATATGTATGAAAAGATTTAGAATAACAATGCCAGTAATGTTAACAACTGAGAAGTGTTCTCGTAATTTTTTTCCTTAGGATATATTTCATTTTGAATGTGCAATCAACTAGCATATTTTAAAATTCACTTGAAAAAATTTTCTCTTGGTCTCATTCTGTTACCAGTTTAGTACATACCTGGGTTCATTTTTTACATTTTCTTTCCAATTTTTTTAGGGTTTTAAAATTTTTAAATTATGTCAACCATTATATAACTCAGGGTCAAATACTAAGCAAGCCTGTCTTCAATTATGTCATTTTTCTTCATTTGCGGTCTGTTTGATAAACTTTTTTCAGAGATGGAGAAGAGTGAAGGAAACTTTTAATTTTGTAGGATGTTGCAAACAGTACTTAGGTGACCTGTCATGTTTGTCACAGTAGAAAAAGCAGTTTTTCATCTGAAGCTCAGTTGAGGGCAGGGGTTGTTGTTCTTTGTGTTGTTTACCATAGTCTGAGAATGCTGCTTTGTAACGTACTTAACAGCCAACAATGTGATTGTTAAATTACATGGACCCTGGGCAAGTAGGATTTCTTTAGGTGGAGGTGGTAGGAGCTGGCTCCAGAGTGTTCCAGACAGGAAAAAGAAGGGCCAAATTCATGGAGACAGGAGAGTAAGGGATGAAAGCTTGAATGTTATCTTCTCTTTTCAGTTCAGTTCAGTTCAGTTCAGTCACTCAATTGTGCCCAACTCTTTGCAACCCCATGAATCGCAGCACACCAGGCCTCCTTGTCCATCACCAACTCCTGGAGTTCACTCAAACTCACGTCCATCGAGTCGGTGATGTCATCTAGCCATCTCATCCTCTGTCGTCCCCTTCTCCTGCCTTCTCTTTTATGTGGTATTAAAAAACTGCCTACTATTTATGTATTCTGGTGTAGTGTTGTTACATAATTAACTAATTTTTCATATTTGCCTTAAGTATAACACTGAGTTTTAGAATGTTTGCTTTGTTTGAGAATGCTTTGTTCAAAAATTGGGCTAAAGAATTTAGCCAAAAAGAATTCTCAGACCAAATATAAAATGAACATGCTAAAATTTTATTTACTTCATTAATTGAGTAAACCTGTAAGATGTCACAAGTAGCTCAAAGGAGAAGTCAAAGAAGCTCAAATTTGTATGAACTGTAGGAGTGCTGAAATGAATTTGCAAAAGATGGAAACTTTTTTTTTTTCCCCTATAGAAAGGGAAGTAAATTGAACCTCTACCAGATAGTGACAGGCTGCAGTCACATAACTTGGGAGAGTGTAGACAATGCAGTTTTCCACCGGAGCACAGATTTTTCCCTACAGCTATTCCCTTTTTGGTAAAAAATAATCAAAGATTGTTGTTAATCATACAGTAAAACTGGTCTTATTAAGTGTGGCCTTATTGTTTGTATAGGTGTAGTAGCAGGAGTGTTAATTTATCTTGTAGGCCTTCTTAGTTTGCTTTCATGAGTTATGTTTTCATAGATTATCTCAGATTAGACTTTTAAAAGCCTCAGTTGTTTGCTAAGCCAAGAGTAGCATGCTGTACCCCAGAGAACTCTCTCCACATGTTTTATTGTAATTAATCTTTATTCTCAGTAGCAATGGAAATCTCTATTTCTAATGCTTTTTTTATGATAATGGAGGATTTTCTCTCATTTCTATTTTGAGCTGGATCCAAAAATTAAAATATCAGAAGCTTAGTGTGGTTTGGTATGTATTTTATTTTCAGATTGAAAATATCAGAAGGAAGCACAATTATCTGCCATTCATTATGGAATTGTTAAAGACTTTAGCAGAACACCAGCAGTTAATACCACTAGTAGAAAAGGTAAGTCGTTTACTGGTGAGTACTTAAATTAGATTTAGAGTCTCCAAAAAATGTTACTTGACTTGAGTAGAGGTAACATTTGTTGAAGCTTTGCTTTTACTTACTTGTTTTTCAGCTTGAGAAATGCTGGGTCAGTGTCATATTACAAAATGAAAATAAGGAATTCCTTTGTTGCTTTAGCTTTCCGGAATCCTTAATGTTATGAATTCAGATTGTGCTATATTAGAATGAAATTTAAAACATCTTTCTTTCTGTAGCTGAAAACAAATTATTAATTTTAATTATTGAAGTAATAAATGTTTCTCATTTAATTTAGCAAAAATTTGAATTATCTTAAAATTTAGAACTAAAATGAGCATTGAAAGGGGGAAAAAAGCATAAGCTAGCCTGAGAAATAGGTTTCCTTATTCTCAACCTATTACTCTTTGCACTAAGGGAAAACTACTACAGGTTAGTGAAAATTTCTGATTACTAGGATTTTTTCTTCCATATAAGGCACTTTAAGAAAAATATTGAATAAATGAAGAGTAGTTGTTTTTTAAGTTTATACAGTATTTCTGAAAGTGACCACTGGATACTCTTTTTTATTTATTTATCTTTTTATTTTTGATTGGAGGATGATTGCTTTACAATGTTGTATTGGTTTCTGTGACACAGCATAGATCTCTTTACAACACTTGGTACCTGGCCCCTCCCCAGACAGTCTGGTTTAGGGAGGGAATCTGTAATAAATTCTCCCCAGGGATTCTAATGAAGCTGGGCTGTTAACCACATTTTGAGAAGTACAATTTTGGACCGTTAACTTAAAGACCAGAGTACACTGTAGATGTTTTTTCTTATTAACTTTAAAGTTCATGAAGCATGGATACATTTCAACCCAACTGTTTGGTGCCATCATGAAATCTGAATAATTTGAGATGTGTGTTCAGGTTTTTGTGTATACTTTATTATATAGATCCTGAACATGCTATGTACTGTGCTTAGGTGCTCAGGTGTGTCCAACTCTTTGCGACCCCATGGACTGCAGCCCGCCAGACTCTGTCCATGGGGATTCTCTAGGCAAGAATATTGGAGTGGGTTGCCATACCCTCCTCCAGGGTATCTTTCCAACCCAAAGATCAAAGCCAGGTCTCCCGTATTGCAGGTGGATTCTTTACTGTATGAGCTACCAGGGAAGCCCAAGCATACTGCAGTGGGTAGCTGATCCCTTTTGCAGGGGACTTCCTGACCCAGGAATTGAACCATGGTCTCCTGCATTGGCAGGCTGATTCTTTACCAGCTGAGCCACCAGGAAAGCTTGAATTACCAAGGAATTCTGAAGCACCTGAACGTATGCTTCAGCTTTTAGCATTAAAAGTAAAATTGTTGCAGGAACACTGCTAAATCTTCTCTTTACCCATATATTTTTTCTATTCATGTATCTCAAGGTAGTAAAAATCATAAAAGTCTAAGATGCGAAACTAATTTTTCAAGGCTTAGAAACAATTAGGGTCCTGTAATCCTCAAGATTGCCTGATTAACTGAGTATCTAGATATTAATATTCTTTATATGAAACACTGAAATATTTATCTGTCGAAATACTAGATTATAGACTGCTGTGGCAAATTAAATGATATATCAGGTATTAAATATAGATAAATATTATCAGGGACCAGAAAAACACTTTAGAGAAATTTTAAATGTATGTATTTTGCTTTAAAATTGGTCCGTGAGTAAACTTTTTGTGCAACTTAAGAATAGGACCATTTTTATTTGACTTTAGTGACAATATATTTCCATAATTTTTTTAAAGTACAGTTAAAACAGCTTTACGTCTTTTGCATTAGAACCATAATTCCTTAGTTCACATTATTTTGGACACAGGGTGGCAGTATATGAATGCCTAGTGTTATTGGAATACCAACCCAGTCTGTTCTTCATTTGTATTTGTTTTACTGAAAGAGTAATTACTGACTTTCTTGTTCTTTGACTAATAATACTGCACAGGCAATATTGAGATACATTTATTTCTTGTATATATGCACCATCTGTTATGTGCATAGATTCTAAAGGGAATTCAGATTCATTATTTGATTAAAGTTTTTGAGATGTTTTGATTATCCAACATTTATCTAACTGAAACTGTATTTGAGGTGGTCTTGTAAAGTCAACAGATGTACACATAATTAAGACACATCTCTGTCTTAAGCAGCCTAGTTGGGGAGAGGGTAGGAATACATAATTATAGTACTGTGTTGTATAGTATTATTCTGGTAAGTGTCAGAATAAAGTCATGCTAGAGATTCTGGGGGAAGCACAACGTAGCTCCTAAATATTAACTTTATACCATTTAAAGTTTCACAACCTAAAATTTTTAAATCTATTGTTAGAATTAGATGCTTAATTTCTACCAGTGAATCAGCTTCTTTAGTACAAATATATTTTTGTTCATCTTATTTTGAAAAATCATATCATATTGAAATAGCTGTTTCTGCTGATAATTGCAAATGTTAAAAATTAAAAACAACAGATCAGAATTAAATTTTATAGTTATATCCAATATAAAGATTTCGGTAGTGAAAATTACTTAATAAATAAGTAACACTTCTAAGAAAAAATTACATGTAGAGTTCAGAAATGGATTATTACATTGAAACCCACCCCTCTTCCCTGCAACGCCAAGTGAAAGAAAAATTAGGGACGAAGTGTAGGAAGGGGTGGAAGGAAGAGAACGGGAAGGTGTGGCTACTCTTGGCAGTGTTGCTAACAGATAAAGCTGTCCAGGATCAGATTTCTGAGAACAGCAGCATTTACTTACTGCCTGTGATGGCTTGGAAATATTTAAGCTGTGAAAATCTGTTCATTTTACAAAATAATAAAGAGTGCAGACTTTGATTCTCCCAAGGGCCTGTGCCTTTAATGAATTAGGTTAAGATCTTGCCTTATAAGTGTTCTTGTTCTGTGAAGCTTCTGTTCTTATCTGATGAGTTCATTGAGTGTATGTTAAATAAAAACTGCTCAGAAGGTAATATAAAAATGTATAGTTATAAAATTTCTTGTGCCATACATCAAATCTGTTCCTTAAACTATGAAATAAAATCAGCAGATTACATTTCACTTGTGAACCTTTTACTTATTCAGATATACTTAAAATACTTTAAAAATCTTATCCCAGCTCTGTGTTTCTGAATCATTTTCTATCTCAGGTTTTTAGCAACCACCAATACCTACCATAATTCAAAATCATAGATTTTGTTACTGTGGGGGATTCAGAGCAACTTCACAGTATTGAATTTTGTCCAGATTTTACAAAGAATTATAATTCAATTGGTAATAAATAACTGATATATAGAATTTACTTTTTCTAGCCCTTAATAGAAACAAGGTAGAACATAGTTGAGTTGTTTACAATAATATCTATGTTAATACCTATGATTACAGAATTATCTGACTTGAGTCAATTTTTAATACCTCAATAGCACACTAAATAGAAGGAACATATTTCTGGACTGTGAACATTTTTTCAATGCTATTTTGAAATTCAGTATTTTTTATTTTTCAATAAAGGCCAGAATACAAACTTTTGGTTTAAATCTCAGAAATGTTACTTATTATTAGCTGTTGCTTTTAGGCAAGTTATTTATTTTACTATAGCATCTTTTCCTCATGTATAATTTGGGAATTATACTTAGTTCACATTCTTGGGGATCAAATGAGATCTTACTGGTCAAGGTATATAATTATTTTTAGCTTATTTTATGTAACTTACCTTTAGTTTTATCTGAATTATATAATTTAATACATGAATGGATATTCTACATGTCTTTGCTTATTTAATTATGTTCTAAAATTTGTTATTAACCAGTTAATTCATTCTTATTAATCCTAGTAAGGTACCTGTGTGTTCAGACATCATTAAGAAAAGAAGTACACATTTTTATTTCCCAGTTACATCAAAAATGGAATTGTGTTTTTATTATTTGGAAACAGAAAACTTCTTTGAGAAATCATATACATCAAATTACAAATTATTCTTTTTAATAAAAATGTTTACATATATAATTTAAAAACCTATATGGTACATACAACATATTTACTCTTAATATATTGTAAGGCATAGCACTCAGTGTTATCATACAGTTGTATAATAGTTACCTAATACAGTATAAAAAAAGATTATAGTTCTAATCAAGGAAGGTTTTTTCCTTAATTGTATAACATCAAGGGTTTAATTGGAGAAGGCAATGGCACCCCACTCCAGTACTCTTGCCTGGAGAATCCCAGGGACGGAGGAGCCTGGTGGGCTGCCGTCTATGGGGTTACACAGAGTCGGACACAACTGAAGCGACGCAGCAGCAGCAAGGGTTTAATTTACTTGTTCCTTTCTGATTCAAGTGCCATAGTGGAAAGAGCATTATATTCTAGTCTTGTAAAATCTTGCTTCTCAAAGTGTCACCTGAGGACCAGCAGAATTGGTATCATCTGAGAGTTTGTTAGAAATTTAGATCCTTGGGCATTTTACTGCGTCAGTCTGCATTTTGACACGGATCCCAGGTTATTAGTTTGATAACACTAGTTAGCTCTGGCCTCCTCATCTGCTAAAAAGTGAAATAGAATTACTGTGTTCAAGCTTTATGTTTGTTATGAGCTTCAAGTGAACAATTCTTGAAAATGTTTTTTGAGTCATATTAGTGAGGTTTATCAACATTCCAGGTATGTGATCCTTTAGTTAACTTAAACTCATTTAAACTATTATGTTAAACTCATTTATTCAAATATGCAGAAATCAATATAGGATTTTTCTTATACTCAGTTTGTATGAGGAATGGACACATACGTAAATATATTGTTGTGAAATAGTTATGAATGAATATGACTTTATGGAATGAGTAATTTTTTATCTTAAAATTATTACCATTGTAATAATACATTTTCAACTTCAGGTAAGAAATAACTGCAAACCAAATATGATCCTTTTTTATTGAGGACAAAGAATCACTAATTGTCCAGGAGGAGTTTGTTTTGAGTCTCAAGTTATAAAAGATAATACTTTAGACATCTTATAAACAATGTATCTCAAGCCTTTTAGCTTAAGAGTGTCCTCTTAGACACATTTTAATATGAACTGAAACATACTTTTAAGATGTTATTGTATGCTATCTTTAATTTCTAGGCAAAAGAAAAGCAGAATGCAAAGAAAGCACAGGAAACCAAATGAAGATGCTTTGGGATGTGTGTACATTTCTGCTTCTGCACTTATCTTCATGGAAACCATTAAGTATAAAGAACCTTGAGCAACTT
Organism: Oreotragus oreotragus; assembly: GCA_006410675.1. Lineage (NCBI taxonomy): Eukaryota > Metazoa > Chordata > Mammalia > Artiodactyla > Bovidae > Oreotragus > Oreotragus oreotragus. The sequence goes on from SJYX01005035.1 coordinate 195,580, forward strand.
TCTCACTGACTCAGTGCACGTTTGGCAATAGTATCAGTCTGTCTTGTCTTTAATGCATGGATTCATAAACTCTCCCTACCTGCATCATATGCATGTGGTGCATACTAAATAAAAGCAGTGTTCAGAGGACTTGCCCAAATTCCATTATTTGACATTGGATCTGAGCACTCCTGTTGGTTCTTTGGATAGATAAGTGCCATAATGAACCTAGAAAATGGACAAATGCTATTCTCTACCTGTAATTGTTATAATTAATCTTTCATTCAATCTTCCAGCTCAGTTAAATACTTAAAATTTATAAATGTCAGATCTTGATTAAACTGAATCTCTTTTCTTCTCTTCATTAATGAAAAAAAAATCAATATTTCTATCTTATAGTATCTTAAGTATTTTGAAGATTTAAAAATGATTTTATCTTCTATACCAATTATTTAAAAAAGCTTGATTTTTAAGCAGATCATTGAAAAGAACAAAAGTATAATTTCTAGTGATTTTCATTGCTACCAGTAGAAAAAGTAATAAACATCCCAGTTTTATTTTAGCAAACATTTTTCAGTGTTTGGAATTATTTATGTATTGTAGAATTGTTTCAGGAAGGTGTATTAGGCGTCAAAGCAAAATTTTAGGTTAGGAGCAAATTGTGAAATCGTCAAGATTTTGGGTGTTACTCAGTTTGGCAACATTTTTTCAAGCTGTTAAGCTGTATCTCTATAAAAAAATCAAAGGTTGATCAACTTTGGCTATTATTTGCTTTTTTATAAAAAAGATGATGGTGGCGATGGAAGATCCTTGTTTGCCAGTTTGAACAAAATTAGTACAGCCCAGTGGTTTATAAGAGCCATTTATAGTTTGCCCACAATGGAATTTGCTATTGCTTTGGAGAGTTGCTTTGTTCTTTATTTTATGGAATGATACTGTATTCTTGCTCTTAATCTTCTTTTTCGAGCTAAACTTTAAAGGAAATTGTATAAAACTTCTATTTATAAAGGAAATAATCTACTTTTTTCTTTATTAGGTACATTTATAAAATTGATCCATGACTCTTTAGTATTTTATTATGGAAAAATTTAAAAATATAAGTAGAGAGACTGTATACATCCTCTAATTTGAGACATGAATTTTTTAAGATTTTTTGTTGTTGTTGCTGCAAAAAGCTAATAATTATTGTTTCCATTTGGTCCAAGGCTTGGAAGAGGGCCCCAGGGTGGTTAAAAAACTGCCTAGTGGCAGCAGAGAGGGGCTTTAGGCAGAAGTCCTGACACCATTGGAGCTCCTCAAAGGCCACTGGGCTCCAGAGTCTCCTAACTGTGCTCGAAGGTGAGCCTCTCAAAGAGATACTCATCCAGTCCAGCCTGGGGACCTCCAGCCTGGGGAGGTTAGCCACGCGATGGCTTATCTTCTGGGTGTTTCACCCACTCGTCTAGGAAGCGGCTCTCCAGGAAGTTACAGAGGTGGGGGTCCACCCGGGCAGAACCCAGGGCAAGCAGACTCAAAAGGGCCTGGTTCACAGCGTCCTGGGTTTTGCACCGTTCGTCTTGGGGTGGCTTCTGCACCTCATGAAAAAGGGTGTGGCCACCCCAATTGTTTGGCACTCTAGTCACTGGGGCCCTGGTGCTTAATCTTGGCCAATTCACAGAAAAAGTGGCTCACACCCTCCAGAACCACATTGTCGCGGTGGGAGTAGAAGGCCACAGAGGGGAGTGTAAGAGACCTGGAGGTGCATGTTGACATGTGCTGAACCGTGATCTCTCCATCAGTAAAATCGAATGAATCTGGGAGCTCACGACTATTCCGGTAACAAGGAGTTCAGTTCAAAAAATAGACTTGGCTGGTTCCGGAGACTGAGTGGCTGATTCTGAGGGTTGAAACTGAATAAAAGCTTAGAGGGTGGTCGAAAGCTGGAGTTTGGGGGCATCCCTAGGTCTGTTCTGTCCAAACATTGTTGAAATAAGAGATACATCCACAAGTAGCCAAGTGCACTGCTTAAGGATTGTTTTTATGCTTACTATATTGTGGTATTTTAAAGACAATGTGAGAAAACCTAGTGGGAAATTGAGTAGTAAAATTAATAAAATGTTTTTCAAACGTTTCAATTAAAGGTCATAAAGAAATTGGTTTTTCGTTTGTTCATGAGTAAATGCATTTTGCTTTGGATACAGTAGTGATTATGGCGTGTTTGTAGTAAGTAGTATCCAGTGACCAAAGACAGTGTGATACTGGTCCTGTTGTTTAGTTGCTAAGTTGTTCCTGACTCTTTGCGACCTCATGGACTGGCCTGCCTGGCTCCTCTGTCCAGGGAATTCTCCAGGCAATAGTACTGGAGTGGGTTGCCATTTCCTTCTCCAGGGGATCTTCCTGACCCAGATTGAACCCACAGTCTCTTGCATTGGCAGGCAGATTCTTTACCACTTAGCCACCAAATCTGTATTTATAAGGTCACTTGAGTTTTGACAGAGATAGCAAAGTAGTCCAACAGAGAAGGAAACTCTTCAACAAATGGAGCCAGAAGAGCTGATTATTCCCGTGGAAAAAATGAACCATGATCTCCTGCCTCACAAAAATGAATATGAGATGAATCCCAGACCTTCATGGAATAGCTAAAATACAAAGCTTTTTATAACAAAACAACAGGTGACTATCTTAGGTCACAGAAAGCAGTGATCATAAAAGATCTAAAATTAGTGTTCATGAAAATTAAAAACTTGTTATTGAAAGGTTCTTTTAACAAAAGTAATATCAAATGACATTAAAAAAATGTCAGAGTGAATTAAGTCAGAAAAAATATATCAATGCATTTATGTGGAATCTAGAAAAATGGTACATTTCTGTTGCTCAGTCGTGTCCATCTTTGTGACCCCATGGACTACACCACGCCAGGCTTTGCTATCCATCACCAACTTCCAGAGCTTGCTCAAACTCATGCCCATAGAGTCGGTGATGCCATCCAATCGTCTCATCCTCTGTTGTCCCCTTCTCCTCCTACCTTCAGTCTTTCCCAGTATCAGTTTTTTTCCAGTGAGTCAGTTCTTCACATCAGGTGGCCAAAATTTTGGAGTTTCAGTTTCAGCATCAGTCCTTCCAATGAATATTCAGGACTGATTTCCTTTAGGATGGACTGGTTGGATCTCCTTGAAGTCCAAGGGACTCTCAAGAGTCTTCTCCAATACCACAGTTCAAAAGCATTAATTCAGCAGTCAGCCTTCTTTGTGGTCCAACTCTCACATCCATACCTGACTACTGGAAAAACCATAGCTTTGACTAGATGGACCTTTGTTGATAATGTCTCTGGTTTTTAATATGCTTTCGAGGTTTGTCACAGCTTTTCTTCCAGGGAGCAAGCGTCTTTAATTTCATGGCTACAGTCACCATGTACAGTGATTTTGGAGCCCAAGAAAGTGAAGTCTGTCACTGTTTTTGTTGCTTCCCCATCTATTTGCCATGAAGTAATGGGACCAGATGCCATGATCTTAGTTTTCTGAATGTTGAGTTTTAAGCCAGCTTTCTCATTCTTCTCTTTCATTTTCATCAAGAAGCTCTTTAGTTCTTCACTTTCTGCCATAAGGGTGGTATCATCTGCATATCTGAGGTTATTTTATTTCTCCCAGCATCTTGATTCCAGCTTGTGCTTCATTCAGCCCAACATTTCGCGTGATGTACTCTTCATAGAAGTTAAATAAGCAGGGTGACAATATACAGCCTTGACGTACTCCTTTCCCGATTTGGAACCAGTCTGTTGTTCCATGTCCAGTTGTAACTTGCTTCTTGACCTGCATACAGATTTTTTAGGAGATAGGTAGGGTGGCCTGATATTTCCATCTCTAAGAATTTTCCACAGTTTGTTGTGGTTCACACAGTCAGAGGCTTTGGTGTAGTCAATAAAGCAGAAATAGATGTTTTTCTGGAACTCTCTTGCTTTTTTGATAATCGAGCAGATGTTGGCAGTTTGATCTCTGGTTCTGCCTTTTCTGAATCTAGTTTGAACATCTGGAATTTCATGGTTCATATACTGTTGAAGCCTGGCTTGGAGAATTTTGAGCATTACTTTACTAGCGTGTGAGATGAGTGCAATTGCGCGGTAGTTTGAATATTCTTTGGTATTGCCTTTCCTTGGGATTGGAATGAAAACCGATATTTTTCCAGTCCTGTGGCTACTGCTGAGTTTTCCAAATTTGCTGGCATATTGAGTGCAGCATTTTCACAGCATCATCTTTTAGGATTTGAAATAGCTCAACTGAAATTCCATCACCTTCACTAGCTTTGTTCTTAGTGATGCTTCCTAAGGCCCACTTGGCTTTGCATTCCAGGATGTCTGAGTGATCACATCACCATGGTTATCTGGGTCATGATCTTTTTTGTATAGTTCTTCTGTTGTATTCTTGCCACCTCTTCTTAATATCTTCTGCTTCTAGATCTGTGCTATTTCTGTCTTTTATTGTGCCCGTCTTTGCATGGTATAGATGAACCTATTTGTAGAGCAGGAATAGAGGCCCAGGTGTAGAGAACAGATGTATGGACACAGACTGGGGGAGAATGGGGCATGAGATGAATTGGGAGATTGTCAGTGATCCATCCACACTACTGTGTATAAAATAGAGAGCTGGTGGGAAGCTGCTGTATAGCACAGGGAGTTCAGCTCAGTGCTCTGTGATGACCTAGAGGAGGGGGGTGGAAAGTCCAAGAGGGAAGGGATATATGTATACTTAGAGCTGATTCATGATGTTACACAGCAGAAACTAACATTGTAAAGCAACTATACCCCAGTTTTTTTTTTAAAGCTGTATAAAGCCACTGAATTAATAGCTATAAAGGTATTTTCTTATTAACCTAATTCTAATAAAAATTCCTTGATAGGCCTGTCCATACCTTAAGAATGGTTTATTTTATCGGCTCCTTTGATGAATGCAAATGCATTGTAACCCTGCATGATAATTTCTGGCAGTGAATAAAGAAGTATGTTATCCTTTTCTGTGTCCTAAATCATAAAGCTAGTGGAGAAAATGGAGGAATAAGGAGCAATTGCAACCCACTCAAGTGTTCTTGCCTGGAGAATCCCAGGGACGGAGTCTGATGGGCTGCTGTCTGTGGGGTCGCACAGAGTCGGACACGACTGAAGTGACTTAGCAATAATATATAAACATTGGTTATGTGGATATTTTTTTGTGAAGTTTTTAAAAAGAAAGTCTTATTTGCTCATTTCACTTTTGCCCTTTCTTTTCTAAAATTTGGTTTAGTGATTGAGTAGATAAAGGCACTTCCATTCGGTTTTATTCCTTTTAATATAGCCAGTCATAAGGGATATACTTCTACTGTTTTAAGCAAAGAAAGCTTGCCAACAGCTGCGGTACTGGCTAGTCTCACTTCATATGTTTAGTTCCCAAGATAGCTGCCCTTTTTCTAGCAGAGAGCAGTCAGCTTGACTGTGTCACTGGAATAGACAAATATTTGTTCTGAGATCATGTGCTGTGGGGAGTTGCTCCCCTGTTTAGATCATGATGAATACTCCTGTGTGTCTTGTGGTATTACATGTAGATTAATACCATTTAGTTACTAATCCTAGTTGCCTCAAACATTTCAAGATACGTTAAGAAATTGCTCTTTTCCTGTAAGATGATACTGTTCCTATGTTTGAGGAGGGAAAAATGGCTTTTAAAAGCTTTCCCCTTAAAAAGATGAGCAAAATAAAATTATTCTTGATTCTACCACCCGAGATGACTACATTAACATTTTAGAACCCTGAATATTGATTGGAAGGACTGATGTTGAAGCTGAAGCTTCAATAATTTGGCCACCTGATGAGAAGAGCTGACTCATTAGAAAAGATTTCAATGTTGGGAAAGATTGAAGGCAAAGGAGAAGGGGGCAGCAGAGGATGAGAGGGTTGGATGGCATCACCGATTCAATGGACACGAGTTTGAGCAAACTCCTGGAGATGGTGGAGAACAGGGAAGCCAGGAATGCTGTAGCCCAGGGCATCACAAAGAGTTGGACACGACTTAGTGCCTGAACAACACCAAAAGTGATTCTTTTCCCTACATGTTTTTATGTGTGAGTCTTACATGCCCTTTCCACATTCTGAAGTAGATTTACGTAGTATACATCATTTTTAAAGCTAATGATACTTTTTTGAATCAATGATAACTTCCTTGCAGGAAATAAATGTCTCTAGCTAGTTTAAGAGGGATGGGAATTAATATTGGGAATTTTGAAACTACTTGATTCCTTACAAGTCATCAGAAGGTATGGAGGCATGAACTCAAGTTTGGGTCTCCAGAAATGACTTGGAGTAAAATTGCTGGCCAACCAGGGCAACTGCTACTGCTGCAGTGTCAAGGGGTTCTCCACTGGGTTCCTGACATCAGAACAGGTTACAGTGGCTGTGTTCTGGGAGAGAGAGCATGCTGCGTTTGCAGGCACCTAGCAACCATACATGGAAAAGCAGAAAACTGCCACCTCTCCTGGCTGCACATGCCACAGAGATGGCTTCCACCTTACCTGTCTCCTCCAGATCTTTGGTTTTCTGCAAAGAGAATCTGGGAAATTAAGTGTTTAGCCCTTCGGTCTGCAGAGTAGGAAGGCATCCCAAGGATGGATGAGGAGATCGATGTGGGTGCTGGGTGCAAATCCATTTCATCACACACTGTTACGCTCTCCACCAAAATAAACAACTCCTTTTTACATGAGTGGAACATATTTATTTTAGAGAAATGAGAAAATACAGAGAAGGAAAAATGTATAAAAATCCAATTTAATCCCATTACCCCGAGGTTAATAGTGTTCTGATACAGATTTCTCCTGGACTTCCCTGGTGGCTCAGACAGTAAAGCGTCTTCCTACAGTGCGGGAGACCTGGGTTCGATCCCTGGGTCAGGAAGATCCTCTGGAGAAGGAAATGGCAACCCACTCCAGTACANCCCGAGGTTAATAGTGTTCTGATACAGATTTCTCCTGGACTTCCCTGGTGGCTCAGACAGTAAAGCGTCTTCCTACAGTGCGGGAGACCTGGGTTCGATCCCTGGGTCAGGAAGATCCTCTGGAGAAGGAAATGGCAACCCACTCCAGTACACTTGCCTGGAAAATCCCATGGACGGAGGAGCCTAGTAGGCTACAGTCTTTGGGGTCACAAAGAGTCAGACACGACTGAACGACTTCACAGATTTCTCCAGAGACTGTGTGTTTACACTCACACATGTAATAGGTTTCTTCTTTTTCTGAAAATGGGACTGTGGTGTTGCATGTGTTTTCACCCCAAACGTCTTTTCATATTAGTAATTATGCTTATTCCACACCTTTTTTCAATGGTTGCTTAGAATTCCACTATCTAAATATGCTTTAATGTATTTAACAAGCCCCCATGGAGGCTTATAAGGAATAAAACTTAGAAATAAAATGGGCAAACCGGATACCTCAATTTTTAGGGAGAAATTTCATGTTTAATTTTTTTTTTAAGCAATGCTTTTTTTTTTTTTTTTAAGTCTGTTTTGAATTTGTTACAGTGTTACTTCTGTTTATGTTCTGGTTTTTTTTCCTGCAAAACATGTTGGGATCTTGGTTCCCCCACCAGGGATCAAGGGCCTTCCTGGTAGCTCAGTGATAATCTGCCTGTAGTGCAGGAGATGCAAGAGACTGGTTCAGTCCCTGGGTCAGGAAGATCCCCGGGAGAAGGAAATGGCAACCTGTTGCAGTATTCTTGCCTGGGAAATCCCATGGACAGAGAAGCCTGGAGGGCTGCAGTCCGTGGGGTCGCCAGAGTCAGACGTGACTCAGTGACTAAACCACCATCACCACCAGAAGTCGAACCAGCACCGGCAGCACTGGAAGGCAGAGTCTTAACTATCGGACCACCAGGCAGTTCCTTATTTTCTAAAGTAAATTCAGTTCCTGGATCAGTCAATAACACAGATCTTTAATTTGTTGTTTTCTTTATCGCATGGTTACTGGCAGTAAATCCAGTGACTGACCAACTAAAGATTCATCACTCTTAGCTTACCTAGGACTTTTGATTTTGACTTGATATGTTAACATCGTGACATATCTTTCTAGATACATTAGTATCTTTGGTAATTTATTCTTATGGTCATTTATTCAGCATACCTGAGTTGTTCTAGATGCTGGAGATATACTGGCGAAAGAGATAAGGACCCACGACCATGGTAAGGCAAGGAATAGACAAGCCTGTGTAATACCATCTTTCAAGTAATAGTGAGAACTATAAAAAGAAACCAGGACAAAAGGATGGAGGGAATTGAGGCTTAATAGGATGGCCATGGAAGTATCCCTTTAAAGAGATGATATTTAAGCAGAGACCTGAATGAAGAAAATTGTCTTTCTGAAGTACTGATTCAGCAATGTGAAAGTGAATTGCATATGAGCAGGACTAATGTGATAATTCAGAATATTAATTTGCAGTAATGTTTGATGACAGTTGATTTGGGATGTCAAGGTGAAAATAATAGGTTGAATAAAAGTTACATTGAGAAAAAAGGCTAGGACCACTGGCCTGTGCTTTTTAGGCTATCCAGATATTTTACATAATAAACTGTTTAACTCTTTCCTGTAACAGTAAAATATAGTACTGACTAAACTGTAAATCTAGTGGTAAAAGCCTCATGCAAATATATTTTTAAAAATAATTTGAGATATAGTTAGTGATTTAGATAATACAACTAAAATGAAATTACTAGAAAAATATGAGAATATTTTATTATTTGGGGGTCAGGAAAAACTTCTAAGCAAGAAATAAAACATCAAAAAACATAAAGAATCCAGAAATGAAATGCTTGATTCTATGAAAACTTCTGTACAATAACATATATCATAAAACTAAAAAGACAGCAAGCCAATAAAATCTTACCATAAAAAATGTAATATATATATTAAAAGTATAATATCTAATAAACAGCTGTTACAAAAAAAAAGAAAATGGTAACCTAGGAGAAAAATTGGCAAGTGATATGAACAAACAATTCACAGAAGAAATTAAAATGGCTAGTGATATTTTAAAAGATAGCAAATCCCACTAGTGATTAAGAAAATGGAAGTTAAAATAATGAAGGGATGCCTTTTTCCTGATTACGAAGGCAGTTAAAGTGATTGCCAATGTCTCTTTCCCAGTGTGGACATAAGACAGGCTCCTGAAATAGTGGTAGAAGCTGTTTTGAAAAGCAGTTTGACAATTCTCATGTTTAAGAAAATTCATCATCATATTTGTGAGTGTGTGTGTGTGTGTGCTCAGTCATATCCGACCCTTTGTGGCCCCATGAATATAGTCCACCAGGCTCCTCTGTTCATGGGATTTCTCAGGCAAGAATCCCAGAGTGGGTTGCCATTTCCTACTCCAGGGGATCATCCCAACCCAGAGATTGAACCTGAGTCTCTTGCATTTTCTGTATTGGCAGATGGATTCTTTACCATTGAGCAACCTGTAATTGCAAGTAATTGGAGATATCCTGAACACATAGCAATAGGAAAGAATAAATGAGTTATAGTATGTTGGAATACTGTACAGTCACTGAAAAGAAGGAGGTGAATTTTTATGTATTAACATGGAAGGATGTTTGTGATATATTTTTGAAGACAGAGCAAGTTGCATTATAGTGATGTAATAATTCATTTCCTGAAGAAAAATCTTAGATAGGTATATAAGAAAAAATACTTTAAAGTATCATACCAAACTCTTCAAAGTTTTCAGTCTAGGAACTTAGAACTTTAAGGGTGAAGTGGGGAATTTTTTCCATTTTAAATTTATAGGTTTCTGAGATAATTGAGTTTTTTCTACCAGAATATATTACTTCTGTATTCTAAACAAGTAAATTAGCTAATTATTGTCATAACAAAAGTATTGGCAGAATTTTTTTCAATAAGATGCTCCCTAAGTACAGTTAAATATGAATAAAACAAACAAATGTATTTATATGCATATATGTATACACACACATATACAAATAACACATATATTTGAAATAGATATATTTATTATACAATCTAAGGCATACCTAGAATGCCTTCCAAGCAGTAATAATACAGCGGATTATGGAGTTCTCCCCTCTAGTGACCATTCCTCTTGCATTTTAAATATATTCTTTGATTTTACTTTCTTCCGCCTAGTTATTTTTTCCTCTGAAGCAAACCATCTGTATATAGCTTAGCTACTCACAGACCAGCAGCATTGGGCATCACCTGGGAACTTGTAAGGAATGCAGAATCTCCTTACCCTAGACCAAGGAAATCAGAACTCGCATTTTAACAAGATGCCCAGTTGTTTCCTATGCACATAAAAATTTAACAAGCACAGCCTCACTTTTACTGTTATGTTTATGGAAATGTTTTTATAATCAGTGGGCGTTGGGCTTTATTTGTTGCACTTAAGAAACAAGTTTTAGGATTTTTACGGTTTCTGTGGCAAAATACAAAAGTGCAGTTGACTAGAAAATTTATTAGAAATAAAATGCAAAACCATCCACAATGTGCCAGGCATTATCCTGTGTATTTTTACATAGTAGCTCTAACTCCCTACAAGATTCAAAGTAAATCCTGTTATACCCATTTTTCAGACGAGGACACTGAAGCACTAAGATAGTTCCTTGCTCAAGTTCACACAGCTAGTAAGGAGGAGTCCTAGGATTCAAACTCAAGGTGAGACTGCTCAGTTCATACTTCTTTCCTTCTCTCCCTTCCTCCTTCTTCCGTCTCTTCTTTTTTCCTCCCTTTCTCTGTTTTCTTCTCTATCTCCCTCTTTCTTTCTTCCTTTTTTTTCCTATCCCACTCTTTCTCCCAGCCGCCTTTTCCTTCTCCTCTCCCTTCTACTCTCTCTTCCTCCCCACCTCCCATTCTTAGAAGTGACGTTGCTGTTGTTCAGTCACTGAATTGTGTCAAACTCTTTGCAACCCCATGGACTTCGGCACACCAGGCTTCCCTGTCCTTCAGCATCTCCAGGAGTTTGCTCAAACAGATGTCCATTGAGTCAGTGATGCCGTCCAACCATCTCATCCTCTGTCACCCCCTCATCACTCTTTCTCCCAGCCGCCTTTTCCTTCTCCTCTCCCTTCTACTCTCTCTTCCTCCCCACCTCCCATTCTTAGAAGTGACGTTGCTGTTGTTCAGTCACTGAATTGTGTCAAACTCTTTGCAACCCCATGGACTTCGGCACACCAGGCTTCCCTGTCCTTCAGCATCTCCAGGAGTTTGCTCAAACAGATGTCCATTGAGTCAGTGATGCCGTCCAACCATCTCATCCTCTGTCACCCCCTCATCCTGCCTTCAGTCTTTCCCAGCATCAGGGTCTTTTCCAGTGAGTCAGCTCTTCGCATCAGGTGGCCAAAGTATTGGAGCTTCAGCATCAGTCCTTACAATGAATACTGAGGGCTGATTTCCTATAGGATTGACTGGTTTGATTTCCTTCCTGTCCAAGGGACTCTTCTATAGCACCACAATTCAAAAGAGGTGAAGTTGCATTATCATAAAGCACAGAATGGAAGTACTCCCATGAGAAAATTACGTCTGGATTTATTAGAAGCTTTGCAGGAGATGCTGATGACCTTTGCTGGGTTATTAAGGAATGCACATAAGTGGTAACCATGAGCTCTGGGGCCTGGTTATTATAATGATTCTGATTAGAGACTAACAAACTCTCCAGGTTGGGCTGTGTCTCCTAGTGAGATTACCAAAGTCCAAGTTCTGCCCTTTAGGCTTATGATGAAGGTGATAAGGACATTGGATAGTTGAGACAACTTAATAAAACTTGCAGGAGGCTAATGTACACCTGAAAGACAATTTATTAATTTACTTTACAATTAAAACTGCCAAGAGAGCCAAATATTCCTGATTGCCTATCAATACATTCTCAGGTTATGGAGAAAACAGAATTAAGACCAGGAGGTTGCTTAACTGTGGTGGTGTGGTTTAGTTGCTAAGTTGTATCCAACTATTGTGATGACTGCCCCCTGCCCCCAGGCTTTAGCCCACCAGGCTCCTCTGTCCATGGGATTTCCCAGGCAAGAGTGCTGGAGTAGGTTGCCATGTTTTTATCCTGAGGATCTTCCTGACCCATTAGAAGTAATCCAAAAGGAAATTACTTGTTTTTTAGAGGTACTGGGTGTTGTAGCCTATGACACGTTTTGCCATACTTAATGGCCTCCAAATCTGCCTGGTTCACTACACACCTCCTTGGTCAAAGAGTTACCATATCTTTTTTTTACACATTGCTAGGACTCAAAGTTTTAAACTCCACAATTATCGCTGGTTGATACTTTGCTACTACTCGTATCACATGTTTTCAAATATGTTGTAATTTAGGTTTATTTATTTCAATGTTATCCTAATCTGGTTTCTTCTAATGACACGTGGAGGGAGCTTTTATATTTTTTAAAATTTAATTTTTTAAACTGTCTCCAAATAAGGGGATTATTTCCTATAACCTGTGTAACATCTGGGTTCAGTCCCTGGGTTGGGAAGATCCTCTGGAGAAGAAAATGGCAACCCACTCCAGTATTATCTGGGAAATCCCACGGACAGAGGAGCCTGTCCATGTGGTTGGAAAAAGTCAGACACAGCTGAGCACACAAACACATTTAACACCTATGGACAAGGAATCAGTGTTTCTGTTCTAACATGGCTGGCGTGACTTTCCTTAATATCACCTTCCGGGACATGAGTCTGAGTGAACTCCGGGATTTGGTGAGGGACAGGGAGGCCTGGTGTGCTGTGATTGATGGGGTCGCAAAGAGTCGGACATATCTGAGCAACTGAATAGAACTGAGACAATTTATATCTAATTTATATATTTGGAATGCCATGCACACTTCTGTGTAAAGTTTTTCTCTTAAAGCACACAAGGTTGTTAATTGGAATAGTTGTTAATACTGAGAATATTTGGTAACACAATTACTTTTTCAGATTTTTTTGCAAACGTTATTTGGATGAACATTTGCAATCACAAACACTGATGTGTCCACGTAAGTCACTTCTTTATATCTTCTGTGAATCACTTGGTCACTGTAGCCTTTACTGTCATCCTAAGAACTGAGCATAGTTGCTAACTTGCTTAAAACTGGTAAACACAGCTTCACAGTTAAAACATTGACCTTTCTGCATAAAATTTTCTTCCCAGATTGTAACTTCCTGGTGCAAAATATTACCAGTTACTGTGCTTGGACTTGAGAGGCCTAGGATTCTAGTCTTCCCACACTACTAACTATTGTGTGACCGTGACCTAGATTTTGTTTTCTGCTGAAACGTACTTTGTCCTTTGTTATACATTTCAAGTAGCCCTTATGGGGCAAACAGATGGCTTTCACATCCGTTTATACAACTGACCCTTAAAACAAATACTGCTTTATTAAAGGTTCATTGTTTTAGACACACACTTCTGGCCCTCTCTTGCTCTCATGGATGAGTCTAAACATAAGAAATCAAGCCTATGAGTATAAGCTGCATAAACTGCCTTCTGACGCAGCATCTCCAATCTGACCCCCAGTTGTTTGTATATACCATCTTTATAGCTTCTTTCCAAATGTATTCCCCAAAATGAAAATCAGCTGCTTTCTGGATGCATCTTTAAATAAATGCAAACAATTCAGGGGCCTTGGGGTAGAACTACCATTTAAAAAAATTTGAGGGACTTGGCTGGTGGCTAATAGGCTGCACTCCCAATGCAGGGGGCCCAGGTTCAGTCCCTGGTCAGGGAACTAGATCCCACATGCCACAGCTAAGAGTTTGCTTTCCACGCCTAAAAAGATCCCACGTGCTGCAACTCAGACCTGGTGCAGCCAAACAAACAAATACTTAAAGAATCGAATTCTGTATATTAGCATCAGTAAATGTCAGAACAGAAGCCCAGATTTTATAAATGCCGCATGATAGTATTCTAATAGAAGCAAGATTGAGAATAGGCTTTACCCTCTGCGTGCCCGTTCACTGTCTCATTCAATCTGAGGTTCACTGCTTTGTTGGGAAAACATGGGTGAAGAGACATGCTCTTGTGCTTGTAGTCTTGGGCTGGATTTTAATCTTGAGAGATTATAATAGACACTGGTGATAACTTCCCCAGAGGGCAGGGACAACGTGATGATAATGTAACTATTACCCATCCATTAGACAAAGCAGTCTAAATGAGGTCTAGTTACTGCCGCACATGCAGTAATAATATTTATGTAGTTCAAACAAATGTTTATGAGAATCAACTTCCACTTCAGATACCGACTTACTATTATATGTTGTGGTCGTGGTGTAAATACTCCTGTCAGCATTTTTCTTTTTTCAGATTCAGTAACAGCTTCTTGTGGGGGACAAGAAATAAGAGGAGAAAAAAGAATAGAGGTGTTAGCTGGTTTTCAGTTTAGGTACTAGATAAATAATATGTAACAATGGTGACGTCTAAGTTCTGTCAGCATTTGGGGGCTAGATAAGTGCTCCCCAGGAACTGGGGAATTAAGGAAATAAGATTGCATTCTGCAAGTTAAATTGTAAGGTCAACACCATAACAATATTGAAGTAGACAGTCCCCAGAATGAGGCAGACTGTTTCTAGGCCATTTGGATATGACATAAACCAGAGGTCACAAACTTGGGTCTGCAGACCCAGGCAGGTCATATAAAAGAGTAAGCTGATCAGGTTTAACATACTGAACACAAACTGATAGTCTTCACTTTTCACAAAAATATGTGCTTCCTTCTACTGTTCTTTGACATATATGCCCCTCTTTGTTCAATTTCCTTTTCTCTCTCATCTGTGAGATAGAACAGCACATATTTTATTTTCTCTCAAGTTTGAGAAGGAGAAAGAAGAACACAAAACAGATTAATGGCAGGTGACCCCTGGCCGGAGTGGCAGAAGTCTTAATGAGCAGGAGAACTCACACCTTACCTGAGGGGCACAGCCATTTCCTCAGACATTGCTGATTGTTTCAGGTGAAAACCAGGGCTGTTATTGCAGATCTGTTTTTGAAAGAAGCCCCCAAACCAAGATTTACTAGAATTTTTGATTTCCTTCCTGTCCAAGGGACTCTTCTATAGCACCACAATTCAAAAGAGGTGAAGTTGCATTATCATAAAGCACAGAGTGGAAGTACTCCCATGAGAAAATTACGTCTGGATTTATTAGAAGCTTTGCAGGAGATGCTGATGACCTTTGCTGGGTTATTAAGGAATGCACATAAGTGGTAACCATGAGCTCTGGGGCCTGGTTATTATAATGATTCTGATTAGAGACTAACAAACTCTCCAGGTTGGGCTGTGTCTCCTAGTGAGATTACCAAAGTCCAAGTTCTGCCCTTTAGGCTTATGATGAAGGTGATAAGGACATTGGATAGTTGAGACAACTTAATAAAACTTGCAGGAGGCTAATGTACACCTGAAAGACAATTTATTAATTTACTTTACAATTAAAACTGCCAAGAGAGCCAAATATTCCTGATTGCCTATCAATACATTCTCAGGTTATGGAGAAAACAGAATTAAGACCAGGAGGTTGCTTAACTGTGGTGGTGTGGTTTAGTTGCTAAGTTGTATCCAACTATTGTGATGACTGCCCCCTGCCCCCAGGCTTTAGCCCACCAGGCTCCTCTGTCCATGGGATTTCCCAGGCAAGAGTGCTGGAGTAGGTTGCCATGTTTTTATCCTGAGGATCTTCCTGACCCATTAGAAGTAATCCAAAAGGAAATTACTTGTTTTTTAGAGGTACTGGGTGTTGTAGCCTATGACACGTTTTGCCATACTTAATGGCCTCCAAATCTGCCTGGTTCACTACACACCTCCTTGGTCAAAGAGTTACCATATCTTTTTTTTACACATTGCTAGGACTCAAAGTTTTAAACTCCACAATTATCGCTGGTTGATACTTTGCTACTACTCGTATCACATGTTTTCAAATATGTTGTAATTTAGGTTTATTTATTTCAATGTTATCCTAATCTGGTTTCTTCTAATGACACGTGGAGGGAGCTTTTATATTTTTTAAAATTTAATTTTTTAAACTGTCTCCAAATAAGGGGATTATTTCCTATAACCTGTGTAACATCTGGGTTCAGTCCCTGGGTTGGGAAGATCCTCTGGAGAAGAAAATGGCAACCCACTCCAGTATTATCTGGGAAATCCCACGGACAGAGGAGCCTGTCCATGTGGTTGGAAAAAGTCAGACACAGCTGAGCACACAAACACATTTAACACCTATGGACAAGGAATCAGTGTTTCTGTTCTAACATGGCTGGCGTGACTTTCCTTAA
Organism: Oreotragus oreotragus; assembly: GCA_006410675.1. Lineage (NCBI taxonomy): Eukaryota > Metazoa > Chordata > Mammalia > Artiodactyla > Bovidae > Oreotragus > Oreotragus oreotragus. The sequence continues at coordinate 211,796 of SJYX01005035.1, forward strand.
TATCACCTTCCGGGACATGAGTCTGAGTGAACTCCGGGATTTGGTGAGGGACAGGGAGGCCTGGTGTGCTGTGATTGATGGGGTCGCAAAGAGTCGGACATATCTGAGCAACTGAATAGAACTGAGACAATTTATATCTAATTTATATATTTGGAATGCCATGCACACTTCTGTGTAAAGTTTTTCTCTTAAAGCACACAAGGTTGTTAATTGGAATAGTTGTTAATACTGAGAATATTTGGTAACACAATTACTTTTTCAGATTTTTTTGCAAACGTTATTTGGATGAACATTTGCAATCACAAACACTGATGTGTCCACGTAAGTCACTTCTTTATATCTTCTGTGAATCACTTGGTCACTGTAGCCTTTACTGTCATCCTAAGAACTGAGCATAGTTGCTAACTTGCTTAAAACTGGTAAACACAGCTTCACAGTTAAAACATTGACCTTTCTGCATAAAATTTTCTTCCCAGATTGTAACTTCCTGGTGCAAAATATTACCAGTTACTGTGCTTGGACTTGAGAGGCCTAGGATTCTAGTCTTCCCACACTACTAACTATTGTGTGACCGTGACCTAGATTTTGTTTTCTGCTGAAACGTACTTTGTCCTTTGTTATACATTTCAAGTAGCCCTTATGGGGCAAACAGATGGCTTTCACATCCGTTTATACAACTGACCCTTAAAACAAATACTGCTTTATTAAAGGTTCATTGTTTTAGACACACACTTCTGGCCCTCTCTTGCTCTCATGGATGAGTCTAAACATAAGAAATCAAGCCTATGAGTATAAGCTGCATAAACTGCCTTCTGACGCAGCATCTCCAATCTGACCCCCAGTTGTTTGTATATACCATCTTTATAGCTTCTTTCCAAATGTATTCCCCAAAATGAAAATCAGCTGCTTTCTGGATGCGTCTTTAAATAAATGCAAACAATTCAGGGGCCTTGGGGTAGAACTACCATTTAAAAAAATTTGAGGGACTTGGCTGGTGGCTAATAGGCTGCACTCCCAATGCAGGGGGCCCAGGTTCAGTCCCTGGTCAGGGAACTAGATCCCACATGCCACAGCTAAGAGTTTGCTTTCCACGCCTAAAAAGATCCCACGTGCTGCAACTCAGACCTGGTGCAGCCAAACAAACAAATACTTAAAGAATCGAATTCTGTATATTAGCATCAGTAAATGTCAGAACAGAAGCCCAGATTTTATAAATGCCGCATGATAGTATTCTAATAGAAGCAAGATTGAGAATAGGCTTTACCCTCTGCGTGCCCGTTCACTGTCTCATTCAATCTGAGGTTCACTGCTTTGTTGGGAAAACATGGGTGAAGAGACATGCTCTTGTGCTTGTAGTCTTGGGCTGGATTTTAATCTTGAGAGATTATAATAGACACTGGTGATAACTTCCCCAGAGGGCAGGGACAACGTGATGATAATGTAACTATTACCCATCCATTAGACAAAGCAGTCTAAATGAGGTCTAGTTACTGCCGCACATGCAGTAATAATATTTATGTAGTTCAAACAAATGTTTATGAGAATCAACTTCCACTTCAGATACCGACTTACTATTATATGTTGTGGTCGTGGTGTAAATACTCCTGTCAGCATTTTTCTTTTTTCAGATTCAGTAACAGCTTCTTGTGGGGGACAAGAAATAAGAGGAGAAAAAAGAATAGAGGTGTTAGCTGGTTTTCAGTTTAGGTACTAGATAAATAATATGTAACAATGGTGACGTCTAAGTTCTGTCAGCATTTGGGGGCTAGATAAGTGCTCCCCAGGAACTGGGGAATTAAGGAAATAAGATTGCATTCTGCAAGTTAAATTGTAAGGTCAACACCATAACAATATTGAAGTAGACAGTCCCCAGAATGAGGCAGACTGTTTCTAGGCCATTTGGATATGACATAAACCAGAGGTCACAAACTTGGGTCTGCAGACCCAGGCAGGTCATATACAAGAGTAAGCTGATCAGGTTTAACATACTGAACACAAACTGATAGTCTTCACTTTTCACAAAAATATGTGCTTCCTTCTACTGTTCTTTGACATATATGCCCCTCTTTGTTCAATTTCCTTTTCTCTCTCATCTGTGAGATAGAACAGCACATATTTTATTTTCTCTCAAGTTTGAGAAGGAGAAAGAAGAACACAAAACAGATTAATGGCAGGTGACCCCTGGCCGGAGTGGCAGAAGTCTTAATGAGCAGGAGAACTCACACCTTACCTGAGGGGCACAGCCATTTCCTCAGACATTGCTGATTGTTTCAGGTGAAAACCAGGGCTGTTATTGCAGATCTGTTTTTGAAAGAAGCCCCCAAACCAAGATTTACTAGAATTTCTCAATTTGGCAATGTTGATTTCAGTTTCCTTTAAAACACCATGCACCAAACAAAAACCATCTGTGGCTGAATTTGACCCAGTCTCCACTTTAAAACCTCAGCTATAACGTAATTGGATGTAGTAATATTTTATGAACATAGCTCACCCAAAAGGAGTTAGTCAAAAAAAGAATGGCCAACTGTAGACTTGCAGTTGTAATAGAGTCATAGTATATTTTGAAGTACGTCTGGAGGAAGAGTCTTACCCATTAAATGCCTGAGTGTCTCTGATCGCAACACTTAGGTATCTCTAATGGTAAACCCATCTTGCATTTCTTGGATAAAACCTTGTTTGTTCCTGCTATAGTAGGTGTTTTTATATTGGCTGAATTTGACCCAGTCTCCACTTTAAAACCTCAGCTATAACGTAATTGGATGTAGTAATATTTTATGAACATAGCTCACCCAAAAGGAGTTAGTCAAAAAAAGAATGGCCAACTGTAGACTTGCAGTTGTAATAGAGTCATAGTATATTTTGAAGTACGTCTGGAGGAAGAGTCTTACCCATTAAATGCCTGAGTGTCTCTGATCGCAACACTTAGGTATCTCTAATGGTAAACCCATCTTGCATTTCTTGGATAAAACCTTGTTTGTTCCTGCTATAGTAGGTGTTTTTATATATTACTGGATTCTATTTGCTATTATTTTGCTTGGGATTTTTGTCTCTATATCTGTGAGTTATATTGGTCTTATTTTATCTATTTCTTACTACTTTGCTTTGATTTTGATAATAACGTTTTGCTGCTGCCACATAATGAGTCTGATCATTCCCAAATCTGGAGTCTTACTGGATCTTTCTTTGAGGTTTCTTTTAGTGCTTGCTTGAATTGCCATGTGTGTTCCTTATCTCATTGTTCTTGGAAAGTTATCTGTAGGAATATTTTGAGGCCTGGGCTGCAGTTTCCTCCAGAAAAGGTTTACACTGCTTATACCAGGTACCCTGGGCTTCCCTGGTGGCTCAGGTGGTAAAGACACTGCCTTCAATGTGGATTCAGTCCCTGGATCGGGAAGATCCCCTGGAGAATGGAATGTCAGCCCACTCCAGTATTCTTGCCTGGAGAACTCCAGACAGAGGAGCCTGGTGGGCTACAGATGGGGTTGCAAAGACTTGGACATGACTAACACATCTTTCTACCTTCTATAAGCAAGTGTTATCTCAAATGGTTCTGAGCATTCTGGGGAGTTGAATTTCAGTTAGGTATTTTTTTCAGGTGGCAGTAATGAATGATTTTATTCCTCTTTTAGACTTTTAAACGCCTTTATTTTCCAATGGCACAAGTAGTTTATATACAATGTAAAAACTCCAAATATAGAAATACGTAATGAAAGTAAAAGGGCTTCCCTGGTGGCTCAAACAGTAACGAATCTGCCTGCAATGCTGGAGACCCAGATTCAATCCCTGGGTCAGGAAGATTCCCTGGAGAAGGGAATGGCAACCCATTCAACATCTTTATTTTCCAATGACAGAAGTTTTTATATACACTGTAAAAATTTCAAATACAGAAATATATAATACCAAAAGCAAATGCTGATGTACTTTCAATATACTCCTCATCCTGCTCTATCAGGCCTGCTGTCAGACGGATATAGATTCAGGTGTGCAGTTTTCACGTGTTTATGAGCCCAGCATGTGTATATGCACAAAGTCAAATGGCAATGGACAAGAAAGAGGTCCATCTTGAATGACTTACAAAACCAAACGCATGGGGAGGAAAGAACTCTGGGAATTCAGATTCTGTTCAGGCCAAGGTGAAGTTTCCAAAGTCTAAGGTGTACTATTACACAGAGGGCAGTGGCATGTCTAGATGTATGTTTGTATGTGTGTAGCATATGACAGCAATAGGACTGAATATGGCGGATTTAACTTCTTCAAGACAAAATTCAGTGCTGTACTTCAACAGATTTTGCATCAGAAAGAACAGACATAATGACAAATGCAGGTGCCCACACTCAATAAGGAGCTTTTCTATACTGTGTGAGCGTGATGATGATTGAGCTCTATATTCCAGGACATTCGAGAGAGTGAGAATAGATACATGACATTAATAAATACGTGTGACAACTCAAACCACCCAGGCAAACGAAGATATATGGTCATCATCCTAATTATAATGTACCATAAAGCGAGAGAAAATCACGGTGGCTGGCCCAGGCCAGTGGAAATAGCCAAAGGCAGTGTTCTGATACCAACGAGCTGGCCAACCAAAGAGGCAGAAAGAGACAGTGCCAACAGACAGTGGCCTGAGGCCAAGCATGGCTGTGGTGGTCCAGTAACAGATCTACTGCTAAAGCAACAGGGTGATTCTGGACAAGGACTACAGTTTTCTGAGTATCAGTTTCCTCTTCTGTAACATGAAAAGATTTCTAATTAAGATGATCATTTTGACATCCTGGGTTCTACATTTTTTCTTAAAAGCCCCACCTTATAAAACAGTTGATGGCATAGGGAGGGTGAAGGTTGGAGAACGGGAAGATTCCCACATGTGAGGCAAAGAAGGCCTAGATGTGGACACACACTGAAGACGGGCTGCTGCTGCTGCTAAGTCACTTCAGTCGTGTCCGACTCTGTGCGACCCCATGGACGGCAGCCCACCAGGCTCCGCCGTCCCTGGGATTCTCCAGGCAAGAACAGTGGAGTGGGTTGCCATTTCCTTCTCCAGTGCATGAAAGTGAAAAGTGAAAGCGAAGTCGCTCAGTCGTGTCCGACTCTTAGCGACTCCATGGACTGCAGCCCACCAGGCTCCTCCGCCCATGGGATTTTCCAGGTAAGAGTACTGGAGTGGGGTGCCCCCAAAACCCCTCCCATTCTTCTGGAGGCTCCAGGCAGTGTTAAAAGTAGGTGGAGACAATGACAAGATAAGAAAAACTGGGTCAAAAAACTATATGCTGTCAAACTCGTTGCAGTTCTCTTTTCTAGATTGTTTTTCATGTACCAAGTTAGCCTGCAAACTCTTACAGAAAAAGTAATTGCTGTTTTAGATCCTTTTCCAAGAACAATGCTATGCTCACAAAGCGCTCAAAGGGTACTCTCTGGAAAAGTCTCTGGCTTTCCCTAAGGGAAGATGGAGCACAGTACCTGCTTTCTTGCTTTGGTTACTGTTATTATGAACCTGTATCCTGTTAAACCAGCACTTGTGTGCTGGATTATCTATTTTGCCTATCAAAACTCTCCTGTCAATAGCTCTTAGAGACAGGTATTTTATGACCCTATTTCACAAAAAGGAAACAAAGCCTCAGAGAGGTGAAGTAACATAGGTGACAGACGGCAGGACTCAAAATTGAGGTCCAAGTTTTCTGGGTTTTTTTGGCCTTTGGCCATCAGTCTAGGCTTAAGAGGTATAAATAGAACACCTTTTAGCCTAGAGAATCTAGAAAGCTCCCAATGGACTGCTTTCAGTTTGGTTCCCTGGAATTAGCTGGGTCTTTCTAGGACTCTCTGCAGTGAGGGCTGCCACCAAGGCCCACAGCTCCAGCAGGGGTGTAGGGAGATCAAAGCAAAGAGGAGCTAGTTGGCAATGCAAATGTTGTGTTTATGATGCTAATCAAAAGACTCAGCTTTGTGTGGAGGAGACAAAAAGCTCCCTCAGAAAAACTGGGAAGAGGGTGGGTGCCGTGAGTGGCTTTCGTGCTTACCTCCTGCTGATGACAAAAGCTGCGATGAGAATAACCACCAGGACCACGCTGCCCGAGACGGAGACCAGCAGGACAGTGGAGTTGGCCCCGTCTCCGATGATTCTGGAAGGCACTGGCAAAGACAGTTACACAAGCGTCACCTTGGGTGAGGTCCTAAGAGANTGTGTGTGTGTGTGTGTGTGAAGAATTTACAATTGAATCCTTATTGTACAGAAGACAGGGCTTTGATTTCTCTTCCTGTTGACCTGGGTGGCCATAACAATTCATTTAAATTTTCGGAGTTTGACATATGTGTAAAGAGCAAAGGCATCTTTCATGGGTTCTTGTCTCTCTTTTCTTTGGCCTGGTAATTTCTTATTACCTTGTTGGTACTTTGATAATTTCATCCATTGTTTTTTGTTTAAAGTTGTTCAAAGCAGGAGATTTAGTCTACTACCAGAATAGCTTTACCAGACCAAGAAGGTCCTTCTCTGTTCATTTCTACATGTAAAGACTGTCAAGGTTTACTAGTAGATTTCTTTTTGTTTTAATTTAAATGTAATTGACATACAACATTATGTTAGTTTCAACTATCCAATAAAGTGACTTGACATATACTTTATGAGATGATTGCCATGATAAGACTAGTTATCATCTGTCACCATATAGAGTTACTTTGATATTATTGACTATATTACCTCTATTACATCCCTGTGACTTAATTAGAGCTGGACGTTGGTGCCTCTTAGTCCCCTTTACCTGTTTCATTCACCCTTAGGCCCCTACCCTGTGGTGACCACCAGTTTGTTCACTGTCTCTATGAATCTGTTTTGTCTTGCTTTTTAGATTCCAACTAGTAGTTCTTACTTATTTTTAAAACTTGAGAGTAATTTCAGTGAAAATATATGTAGTTCTTATCTCTGCAGTAGTGGCCTACTTTGTATCTCCATTTTCTTTGATCACTAGTGGAGTTCATCTTTCGTGTATTTGATGGCCATTTGTATTTCTTAGCTAGTGAAGTACCTACCTGTCATGTAGTTAGTCCATTTTTTTCTATTGATGTGCTAATATTAAAAAAAATAATGTTAGAAATTTTAATAGCTTTTTTTAGATATTAAGAAATGCTCGTTTTATAAGAAATGCTAAAATCTTATTTCTAGAGCTTCTAAACCATCAGGTTACTCCATCAATAAGTGAAAGTCACTCGGTCGTGTCCGACTCTTTGCAACCCCATGGACTATACGTTCCATGGAATTCTCCATGAGAGAATACTAGAGTGGGTAGCCTTTCCCTTCTCCAGAGGATCTTCCCAACCCAGGGATCAAACCCAGGTCTCCTGCATTGCAGGCAGATTCTTTACCAACTGAGCTATCAGGAAAGCAATAAAGAGGAGGAATATTGGTATGGGTGGCTTAAGGCTAATGATATTTGTCTCATTATAGTGCTGGAGACAATGTCCTCTAAATATTTACTCACCATACTAAGCATCAGGTACTTAATGAGGTTCTGGGCATATAATAGTAAAAACAAGTTATGACCTTCATCTTCATTAAGTTTGCTCTTTAGTGAGGTTGACAAACCTGAAAAAATCGTATGTATAGATACACACACACACACACACGTTTGTTATTGTTCAGTCGCTCAGTCATGTCCGACTCCTTTTGACCCCTTGGGCTGCAGCACATTAGGCCTCCCTTTCCTTCACCATCTCCCGGAGCTTGCTCAAACTCATGTTCATTGAGTCAGTGATGCTATCCAACCATCTCATCCTCTGTCGCCCCCTTCTCCTCCTGCCCTCAATCTTTCCCAGCATCAGGGAAAGACACATTGAAGGCAGTGTCTTTACCACCTGAGCCACCAGGGAAGCCCTGGGTACCTGGTATAAGCTGACTCTTTTCTAATGAGTCAGCTCTTCACATCAGGTGGCCAAAGTACTGGAGCTTCAGCTTCAGCATCCGTCCTTCCAGTGAACATTCAGGACTGATTTCCTTTAGGATGGACTGGTTGGATCTCCTTGCAGTCCAAGGGACTCTCAAGAGTCTTTTCCAACACCACAGTTCAAAAGCATTGATTCATCAGTACTCAGCCTTCTTTATGGTCCAATTCTCACATATGTGACTACTAGAAAAACCATACCTTTGACTAGATGGATCTTTGCTGGTAACGTAATGTCTCTGCTTTTTAATATGCTGTCTAGGTTTGTCATAGCTTTCCTTCCAAGGAGCAAGGGTCTTTTACTTTCATGGTTGCAGTCATCATCTGCAGTGATTTTGGAGCCCAAGAAAATAAAGTCTGTCACTGTTTCCATTGTTTTCCCATCTATGNGTAATGTCTCTGCTTTTTAATATGCTGTCTAGGTTTGTCATAGCTTTCCTTCCAAGGAGCAAGGGTCTTTTACTTTCATGGTTGCAGTCATCATCTGCAGTGATTTTGGAGCCCAAGAAAATAAAGTCTGTCACTGTTTCCATTGTTTTCCCATCTATGTGCCATGAAGTGATAGGACCAGATGCCATGATCTTCATTTTTTGAATGTTGAATTTTAACCCAGCCTTTACAATCTTTTCTTTCACTTTCATCAAGAGGCTCTTTAGTTCCTCTTCACTTTCTGCCATAAGGGTGGTGTCATCTGCATATCTGAGGTTATTGATATTTCTCCCAGCAATCATATGTATATATAAAATCAATATATTTCTCCTGGAAATTATATATATATATAATTATGAACCAGTGTAAGTGCTATGTGAGTAAAGATCTCTGTGAGTTATAACAGATCATAGGATACCTGACCTGGAGGCTTTCCTGATGGCTTACTGGGTAAAGAATACACCTGCAATGCAGGAGACACAGGAGTTATGAGGGTTCTATCCCTGGGTTGGGAAGATCCCCTGAAGGAGGAAATGGCAACACATTCCAGTATTTTTGCCTGGAGAATTCCATGGACAGAGGAGCCTGCTGGGCCACAGTCCATGGGGTCACAAAGAGTTGGACATGACTGAGTGACGGCACATACGCATGATTTGACCTCTCTGAGGGGAACTTTGAGCTGAAATCTGAAGGAGAAGAGGGAGTTTAGTAGACAGACCTGGGGGTTGTGTGTGGAGGGAAGTGTCCCAGACAGAAGGAAGAATGAAGACTGGAGATAGAATAGAGCTAAGGAGGTTTAGAAGTGCTGAAGTACAATAGTAAACGAACATGTCGCGTCTGGAGAACTAGCTGATTCTTGTGAGTTATACCAGGGAGTCTGGTCTTCAAATTAACATGAATAGAAACCATTCAAGGGGCTGAAGCAGGAGAATGATGTGGTCATCATGGTGGGCTCTTCTTCAACTGGAGGTGACTCTGGTCTACTTAAGTCTCCACCTGTGTCTTTTTGGTGATACCTCCCTGCCACGGATGAGTTATGACTTAAGTGTCTTCTGACTCATGGCTTTTAGCTTCCCTGTTCTTCCTACACTTATCACATTCTGCCCCCACACAAGGGTGGGCCCTTCTCAGAAACAGGTTACTCTTATTTCTTGTGAAGTCTGGGAGCATACTTCCTGTCAGCCACAGGAGACTGTGATGACATCCAGGGAGAAGTCAGGTTCCTGCATGAGCCATTGGGCAAACGATGGATGCAAGCACTCTGCCACTGCCCAGCTCCCACTCACACATGCTCACTTCATGAGCATCTACATCCACTTCCCTTCCGCAAACGTAATAAAGGGTAGCAAGGCTTTTCATTTTGTTAGGATGAGATTAGAAAAAAGATTCTATGACTTTTAAGAACAATAGCATTGCTTCTCCTCTCAGTTCAATTCAGTCACTCAGTCGGGTCCAACCCTTTGCAACCCCATGGACTGCAGCACACCAGGCTTCCCTGTCCATCACCAACTCCTGAGGCTTACTCAAACTCCTGTCCATTGAGGCAGTGATGCCATCCAACCATCTCATCCTCTGTCATCCCCTTTTCCTCCCACCTTCAATCTTTCCCAGCATCAGGGTCTTTTCTAGTGAGTCAGTTCTTCACATCAGGTGGCCAGATTATTGGAGTTTCAGCTTCAGGTCAGTCCTTCCAATGAATATTCAGGACTAATGTCCTTTAGGATAGACTGGTTGGATCTCCTTGCAGTCCAAAGGACTCTCAAGAGTCCTCCAACACCACAGTTCAAAAGCATCCATTATTCAGCTTTCAGTTTTCTTTATAGTCCAACTCTCACATTCATACATGACTACTGGAAAAAACTATAGCTTTGACTAGACAGACCTTTGTTGGCAAAGTAATGTCTCTGCTTTTTAATATGCTGTCTAGGTTGGTCATAGCTTTCCTTCCAAGGAGCAAATGTCTTTTACTTTCACGACTGCAGTCACCATCTGCAGTTATTACGGAACCCCCAAATATAAAGTCTGTCACTGTTTCCATTGTTTTCCCATCTTTTTGCCGTGAAGTGATGGGACCAGATGCCGTGATCTTACTTTTCTGAATGTTGAGTTTTAAGCCAACTTTTTCACTCTTTCACTTTCATCAAGAGGCTCTTTAGTTCTACTTCAAAGACTTTCTGCCATAAGGGTGGTGTCATCTGCATATCTGAGGTTATTGATATTTCTCCCAGCAATCTTGATTCCAGCTTGTGCTTCATCCAGCCCATCATTTTGTGTGATGTACTCTGCATATAAGTTAAATAAACAGGGTGACAATATACAGCCTTGACGTACTCCTTTCCCTATTTGGAACCTGTCTGTTGTTCCGTGTCCGGTTCTAACTGTTGCTTCTTGACCTGCAGATTTCTCAGGAGGCAAGTTAGGTGGTCTTGTGTTCCCATCTCTTGAATAATTTTTTACAGTTTGTTGTGATCCATACAGAGGTTTTGGCATAGTCAGTAAAGCAGAAATAGATGTTTTTCTGGAACTCTCTTGCTTTTTCGATCATCCAACCAGTGTTGGCAATTTGATCTCTGGTTCCTTTGCCAAACAACTTGTAGACCTTCAAGTGTATGACAACTTCGGACCGAACCTCTTAAAACTCGTAATGAAACGATCGTGCACTCTACTCACGTTAAAACGTCATCAAACGTGTAAGAAACCGTAACGGAAAGAAACCCTAATCTTACTTTTGACTGTAAAAGATCAGGACACCGGTGACGACTCAAAGGGTTTAAAAGACCGTATAACTCACGTCGTGAAAGTGTCGTAGTAGAAAATCCTAAACTTTATCAAGTTGACCTTAAGGTAGTGGAGATGATCGAAACAAACATCACTACAAAGGATTCCGGGTGCACTGAAGTGTAAGGTCCTAAAGACCGAGATCCACTCACTAGTGTGGTAGCACCAATAGACCCAGTACTTCTAGAAAAAAACATATCAAGAAGACACGCAAGAACGGTGGAGAATCATAGAAGACGAAGACAATCCAGGGATATTAAAGACAGGAAATAACACGGGTAGAAACGTACTTTGCAAGGGAACCATAGACTAAAAGAACTTCTCTAGAGATCAGAAAGGGTAAGAGATCAAAAGGAGATAAAGAAACGTGACTAGTGACTCCTTCCGAAAGAATAGAGAGGAGCGATAAGAGAAGAGTGTGACAAGATAAAAGAAACAATCTGAGGAGGTAAGAATGTCCAAGTTGGGTCCCTAGATCTACTGAAGGTTCCCAAGGAGAGGGTTCACGACAGGTTGATGACGACTTGAAGAGAAAGATCTATCAGAAGACATTAGAGTTTTGGTAACACCGACTTTTATATAAGCGTAGAAGGAAGGACTGAATAGATAAGGGAATAACCATTGATCTATGGGTGTTACTTTTTAGTATCAGTACAAACTCAAGGAAAATGGAAGAGTAGGATGAGTAACACCTCCAGAACTCCTCTATCAAGTGGAGACATTACCGAGTAGTAGTGATCGAACGTAAAGGATCCGGTGGTGGGACTGTGACCAGGGCTGTCTTTAAAGCTTTAAGTTTCCTTCCTTCCCTGAACCATACTCAAATGTAAAGCTATGCCAAGGACTTCTCTGGCAGTCCAGTGGTTAAAACTTTGCCTTCCAGTGCAGGGGGTGTGGGTTCAATCCCTAGTGGGAAGCTAAGATCCCCCATGCCTTGTGGTCAAAGAGTGAAAACATAAAACAGAAGAAATATGACAAATTCAATAAAAGACTTTCTATATGGCCCACATTAAAAAAAAAAAAAAACCTTAAAAAATAAAATAAAACTATGTTCAATTGTAACATAGGAAGCTTAACTTGGACATTGAAATTTTAGAAATAATTTATTAGAATTTATGAAAGCAAAATTCTGTATATTTTCACTGAGAGTGAACTTTTTGTTTTCTTGCTATCTCAGCTTTATTGTTGCCTTAAGTTAGTGGACAGAGTTCAGCCTTACCCAGGCTAATATGGATATTTTGCTTTTTAATTCTATAACTGCATATATTTCCCTTTGATTTATTCTCTTCTTTAAATTAATCTTCCCCAATCAGAAGTCTTTTCTTCTCAGGAAAATGTAAATGCTCTCTCACTTACGAAATACATAAACTAACCAGACGGCTAAGACTTCACGCTTCCACTGCAGGGCTCGTGGGTTTGATGCCTGATTGGGGAACTAAGATCCTGCATGCCATACAGCAGGGCCAAAAAGAAAAAAAAAAGTGAGTGGTTTATAGGCTGCTCATGTTATATTTCTGAGCTACTTTCCAGAAGTTCACCAAGACTCAGAACCAAAGGTGTCCCAGATATTTGTTGGAATGCAAATGAAGCTGAGTGCCAACTTTCTCTAAACTTGAACTCTGGCTTGGGCTTTCAATTTCTTCCCACCTGTTTTAAGTAAGTTCTGTTTACCAGATTCTTCTCTTCCCACATGCTGTTGAATTTCAGACTAACTGTCTGCTGCTTCCACATTTATAAAAATATTGAATTGCTCCCTCAGGAAAGTCTTGCTTGGACCTAGCAGATTTAGGTCAAGTGAGTGAGATTAATTTCCATTTTACTAAGCAGCCCAGACCCCATCATTGGGTGCTCCTTTTCACTCTCCTTTTAATCTTTTTTATTTTTTAAATCAAAAGTAAGTAGAGAGTATTTTTTCTTCTGTCCTGTAACACACTTTTCTCCTCTTTTCTCTCTGTGTCTTTTTAACGCTAAAAACTCTTTGCCAACAGCTACAGAGCTGCCCGACTCTCAAACCACACACTCACCCCAGGACTAGGCGGGAGTCTGTGAGACTGGAACAAGTCTGGGGTAGAAAGACTTCCGGAACCCATCTGTTTTAGGGAGAATGAGAATTCCTTCCTTGCTAGAGAGAAGAAAGTGGATTTGAGGGAGAATGGGGAGTATTTCTGTCACAAACCAGCTGCCAAGTGTTGACTAAAGTCTGGTGATTAGCCACATTGTTTATAGCATATACATGGTATAGATGTATTCTTCCCATTTCTGAGGAATTCAGTAGGTTTTTGAAAATCATCTCATCTTTATTTTTTAAATAATTTTTAAGTCTAGTTTGCCTTTTGAGATGGGAGAATAACCATTTTTTCAACACACTTTACGGCTGAAGAAAATAGAGAAAGGCATATTTACATCAATTTCCCAAGGTTATGCAGAGACATGTAGAGCAGAGTCCCTTCTATATATTTCTTAAGTATTTTTGGATTTTAGGCTATTTCAGTGGAATCAGTAACTTCCACTTGCTCTGTTGTTCAGTTGCGAAGTCATTCCCAACTCTTTGCAACTCCATGCAATGCACCTGGTTTCCCTGTCTTTCACCATCTCCCAGAGTTTGCTCAAACTCATGTCCATCGAGTTAGTGATGCCATCCAACCATCTTGTCCTCTGTTTTCCCCTTCTTTCTTGCCCTCAATCTTTCTCAGCATCAAGGTCTTTTCTAATAAGTCAGCTCTTTGCATCAGGTGGCCAAAGTATTGGAGCTTCAGCTTCAGCATCAGTCCTTCCAATGAATATTCAGGTTTGATTTCCTTTAGGATTGACTCATTTGCTAGCATTTATACTTGCTACTGCAGAAAATAAAACAGTTAACACTTCCCCTCTCAACTCATCAGAATCAAAGGAAACTTTAATACGTTTTGTGTAACACCTTTGGGGTCATTTAAAAAAATTAAATTGCAAGCGTAAATTATAACATCATAGCAAAAAGTAAAGTATAGCTTCTCCCATATTACAAATGTTAGTAATGCAATTGTCTGCTCCTGAGAAGAACTAAGTAACATGGAAGGCAGTACTTTTGTCAGTCAGTAAACCAGTATTTATTGAACACAAACTACATTATTGGCCCAAGGCAAGGACCCAGCCTGACAAGCCTGTGGTGTGTAGCATGCACACCTGCTAGTGCACACAGCCCGGGAAGATGGGGCATTCTTGGCTGTAAATTCCTTGTTGAACTTCAACATCCTTTCTAACAGTGTTCCAGCAACCCCTGCTGGGGAAGTGGCTAGGGAGGTAACTGACTTCCTTCTTTATCTGAAGTAATCACTATTAATCACTGAATTAATCACTATATGAAAATAAACTGAATGGCGTAGTACTGAGATCATAGACTTTGAAGAGAGATCAAGCTGGGTTCGGAGATTATAGACTTTGAGGAGAGAGACAGCTGAGTTCAAGTCATGACTTTATGATTGTTGTGTATCCTTAAGCAAGTCAGTTAATCTCCCTGAGCCTCAGTTTCCCCATCAGCAAAACAGATAAAAATAACCTCCCAGGACAGGCACTGTGAACACTTAACGGTAATGGCATGTAGAAAGTGCTCAGTGAATGTATGAAATGGACACTTACTCTTTCAGAGACATTTGAATGATAAAATGGGTTGATTATTTTTCATCTGTGTTTGGCATCATATAGGTATTACTTTGCCAACAAAGGTCTGTCTAGTCAAAGCTATGATTTTTCCAATAGTCATGTATGGGTGTGAGAGTTGGACTACAAAGAAAGCTGAGTGCCGAAGAATTGATGCTTTTGAACTGTGGTTTTGGAGAAGACTCTTGAGAGTCCCTTGGCTTGCAAGGAGACCCAACCAGTCCAACCTAAAGGAAATTAGTCCTGAATAGTCATTGGAAGGACTGATGTTGTAAATGAAACTCCAATCCATTAGCCACCTCATGAGAAGAACTGACTCATTTGAAAAGACCCTGATGCTGGGAAAAATTGAAGGCGGCAGGAGAGGGGATGGCAGAGGATGAGATGGTTGGATGGCATCAGCGCCTCAATGTACATGAGTTTGAGTAGGCTCTGGGACTGGGGATGAACAGGGAAGCCTGGCCTGCTATAGTCCATGGGTTCGCAAAGAGTTGGACACGACTGAGTGACTGAACTGACTGAGGTATAGCCCTTGTGGCTCACCTGGTAAAGAATCCGCCTACAATGTGGGAGACCTGGGTTCAGTCCCTGGGTGGGAAGATCCTCTGGAGAAGGAAATGGCTACCCACTCCAGTATTCTTGCCTGGGAAATCCCATGGACAGAAGAGCCTGGCAGGCTACAGTCCATGCGGTCGCAAAGAGTTGGACAGGACTGAGAGACTAACACTGAATTTAACTGAAAGGTATAGCCCAAACAGTCTTCTAGCTGTTTTCTGATAGGAAGTTAGAAGTTTTCATTATAAGAGTTGTGTAGGAGGAACTTACATTTATTGAGGAACTCTGTTCCAGTCACTATTTAGAAATTTTATAGATTTGTCAGTGGCTCAGATAGTAAAGTGTCTGCCTACAATGTGGGAGACCCAGGTTCAATCCCTAGGTTGGGAAGATCCTCTGAAGAAGGAAATGGCAACCCACTCCTGTATTCTTGCCTGGGAAATCCCATGGACAGAGGAGCCAGGTAGGCTACAGGCCATGGGTCGCAAAGAGTCGGACACGGCTGAGTGACATCACTTTCACTTTTCATTCCTTCCAACAGTGTATGAGGTCGCTATTATAATTTTCATTTTACATGTGAGGACATGAAGCTAAATTTGGTTAAGGGGGTTATCCTAAATCATATGGCTAAAAAGTGGTAAAATCTAGCTCCAAAACGTCTATCATTTTAAGTACTTGTGTAGGATCAATGAATTGTTTATATCTAAGATGAGTTTCTGAAACTCCATAATCATATGCCTGAGTATTCAGGCAGTGAGGTATTGACTGCCTATGTCCACTGAAAGCTTTTGTCCCAACAAAGAGGCTTTCAGATTTGACAAAGGATCCTAATGGTCAAGTAAACCTTGATGATATAAACTGAAAAATAAAATATCCAGGCCAGCACCAACTATTTTAGTTTTCTTACAGTTTTTCAAAAAGTGTAAGTAAATTTGGAATCATTAATACTTTGGGAAAATAATCAATGATGTTAAGGTGCATCCTTGGAATGGGGAAAATTTTCTAACTATAAAATCACTACTATGGATATACATAAAGAGATAGCTCCTGATTATAAAAGTAATATTTGCCTGTTAGAAAATGTTTAGAAATAAAATATAAAAAGTGCTTTTCCATTGCCCCAGCTCCTAAAGACTACTGTAATTATTTTGGTTATTCTGTATACTTAAGAATTAAGAAATTTTTGGAAAGTTAACTGGATAATTTTTAAGATTAGAAAACCAAAGGTTGAGAAAGCTTACATGCCTGACCTAAGGATTTGTTGCTGTTGTTTAGTCACTAAGTTGTGTCTTACTCTTTGCTACCCCATGGACCCTAGTAGCCCACCAGGCTCCTCTGCCCATCAGATTTTCCAGGCAAGAATCCTGGAGTGGGTTGCCATTTCCTTTTCCAGGCTATCTTCCCAACCCAAGGACTGAACCTGCATCTCCTGCATTGGCAGCCGGGTTCTTTACCACTGAGCCACCAGGGAAGACTTACCTACAGATACTAACTAAAAACAAGTATTCACTTTGATCAAAAGTAAATAATCATGTGCTAATTTACATGACTTCATTGCAAAGATTGTAATGCATTTTATTACTATTAATATATGTATTGCCCTGTTTTAATACTCAGATGAGTTATGGAACTTATAGCAATCACTCCCAAGTCTTTCCTTTTTTCAGTTAATGGAAACAGATAACATTTAGGGCCTTCCAAGAACACTCACCAATGAGAAATTCCAAGTGAAATATGAAGTAACAGAAACAATAACATTAGGGGCTATTTTAATGGCCCATGTGGTTGTTCCCTACTCCTACCTTCAATGTTCAAAAACGCACTTTTGTTCTAGAATGAAAATAAGCAATGTACTAGATGAAATAGGATCTTTTTGCACTTTGACTCAGAGAAACAGACTGCTCTAAGAAACTCTTCTGGGAACTACACAATTCTCTTCTCATAAATTTGCAAAATAATTTATTTCTTAAAAGTTTGGTAGCCTCAGGTTTTAAAAAAGGCCTTCTTGAATCTAGGGTGAGTCAGAACACTTTTTATCTTGATGGAGCCAGTTACTTTTATTTGTTCAAAAGCAATCTTTGTTCTAGGTAATTTGTCTTCTATTTCTTTTCTATTTTTGTTTTGTGGAAATAAAACATGGTAAAGAGACACATGTTCAGTTCCTGGGTGGGGAAGATCTCCTGAGTAGGAAACAACAACCCATCCCAGGATTCTTGCCTGGAAAATTACATGGACAGAGGAGCCTGATGAGCTACAGTCCATGGGTCACAAAGTGCTGGACACGACTGAGTGACTGAGCACGACACGTGCACACAATTAGTGGGTGGAGTAGGACTTTGTTCATGAAAACGAATTCAAATCTCATTTTATTTACACATTGGGTGATGCCAAGTCACTCACTTTCTCTCTAGGTCTCAGTTTCTTAATTTTTAAAAATTTTATTAGTTATNTAGTTTTCTTACAGTTTTTCAAAAAGTGTAAGTAAATTTGGAATCATTAATACTTTGGGAAAATAATCAATGATGTTAAGGTGCATCCTTGGAATGGGGAAAATTTTCTAACTATAAAATCACTACTATGGATATACATAAAGAGATAGCTCCTGATTATAAAAGTAATATTTGCCTGTTAGAAAATGTTTAGAAATAAAATATAAAAAGTGCTTTTCCATTGCCCCAGCTCCTAAAGACTACTGTAATTATTTTGGTTATTCTGTATACTTAAGAATTAAGAAATTTTTGGAAAGTTAACTGGATAATTTTTAAGATTAGAAAACCAAAGGTTGAGAAAGCTTACATGCCTGACCTAAGGATTTGTTGCTGTTGTTTAGTCACTAAGTTGTGTCTTACTCTTTGCTACCCCATGGACCCTAGTAGCCCACCAGGCTCCTCTGCCCATCAGATTTTCCAGGCAAGAATCCTGGAGTGGGTTGCCATTTCCTTTTCCAGGCTATCTTCCCAACCCAAGGACTGAACCTGCATCTCCTGCATTGGCAGCCGGGTTCTTTACCACTGAGCCACCAGGGAAGACTTACCTACAGATACTAACTAAAAACAAGTATTCACTTTGATCAAAAGTAAATAATCATGTGCTAATTTACATGACTTCATTGCAAAGATTGTAATGCATTTTATTACTATTAATATATGTATTGCCCTGTTTTAATACTCAGATGAGTTATGGAACTTATAGCAATCACTCCCAAGTCTTTCCTTTTTTCAGTTAATGGAAACAGATAACATTTAGGGCCTTCCAAGAACACTCACCAATGAGAAATTCCAAGTGAAATATGAAGTAACAGAAACAATAACATTAGGGGCTATTTTAATGGCCCATGTGGTTGTTCCCTACTCCTACCTTCAATGTTCAAAAACGCACTTTTGTTCTAGAATGAAAATAAGAAGCAATGTACTAGATGAAATAGGATCTTTTTGCACTTTGACTCAGAGAAACAGACTGCTCTAAGAAACTCTTCTGGGAACTACACAATTCTCTTCTCATAAATTTGCAAAATAATTTATTTCTTAAAAGTTTGGTAGCCTCAGGTTTTAAAAAAGGCCTTCTTGAATCTAGGGTGAGTCAGAACACTTTTTATCTTGATGGAGCCAGTTACTTTTATTTGTTCAAAAGCAATCTTTGTTCTAGGTAATTTGTCTTCTATTTCTTTTCTATTTTTGTTTTGTGGAAATAAAACATGGTAAAGAGACGCATGTTCAGTTCCTGGGTGGGGAAGATCTCCTGAGTAGGAAACAACAACCCATCCCAGGATTCTTGCCTGGAAAATTACATGGACAGAGGAGCCTGATGAGCTACAGTCCATGGGTCACAAAGTGCTGGACACGACTGAGTGACTGAGCACGACACGTGCACACAATTAGTGGGTGGAGTAGGACTTTGTTCATGAAAACGAATTCAAATCTCATTTTATTTACACATTGGGTGATGCCAAGTCACTCACTTTCTCTCTAGGTCTCAGTTTCTTAATTTTTAAAAATTTTATTAGTTATATATTGATATATACTTACTTGCCTTACAATGTTGTGTTGGTTTCTGCTGCACAACTAAGGGAATCAACTATATGTTTACCTATAGCCCCTCCCTCTTGAACCTCCCTCCCACCCACCCCCCATTCAACTTCTTTAAACTAGTGGTGATGTTGTCTACCTTGTAGATTTATGGTGAAGATTTTAATCTCTGTTTAAGTGATAAATGTAAGCTCTTAACAAGTGTTTTGTCCTGTTTCCCTTCTGAATGAATATAATAGCATCAGTTTTGTTGTGTTGTATGTCTTGGTCATGGGAAGCAAGGCTAAATTAACATTTTGCCTTTGTTTCCATTCATTTCCATACAGAGGACTATCCTATCACTATATATACACAATAATGACTACTTGAGACTGAAAGTAGCCACACATGAAGAGTAATGGCTTAAAAAGGACAGCAACTGCAGAGGAAGGCAGGCCTGAGTAGTATGGTGTTTCCATGGAATCAGAAACAGAGGTTCTTTTTAGTTTGTTGTTCCCTCAAACATGGCTCCACCTCCCAAGGTCACCTTTTTGGGAGCTCTACAACAGGAAGGGGGACCCCTTTCAGGGCCCAAGACTGGGGTCTTGTCTAACACTCGAAAATGAATTGTCCAAGGAGATACACGTGCTGACGAAGCAAGAGACTTTATTGGGAAGGGGCTCCTGGACAGAGAGCAGAAGCATAAGGGAACCCAGGAGAACTGCTCTGCCACGGGGCTCACAGTCTCAGGTTTTCTAGTAATTGGGTTAGTTTGCAAGTTGTCTCTGGCCACCTATGATCCTTCCTGGTGGCACATACTTCACTCAGCCTAGAGGGATTCCAGTGAGGATTCTGGAAGATGGGTAGGACATATGGACTGGAGTCTCCTTTCTCCATTTGACCTTTCCGGAATTCTTCTGGATGGCAGTAGCTTGTTTCACACTCCTTACTGGGACCTCCTGTTTGCGATAACTCATGCAAGCAGTTACTATTGGGCGTGGCCAGCATGGGCGGTGTCAGTCAGTGGTTCCCCTAACAGTTCCACCTGGATATTGGAGCCCAACTCATAACAACCATGATCCCGGAAGTAGGAAAGAGAGTGTTAGAAGATAGTTCTCCCTCCCTTTTAAATAAAGTTCTTCCCAGGAAATACGCACAATGTTTATTTTGATTGTTCCAATTAATCTACTTAATAAAAAGAGGTCAACATATAGTGGCAGGTAGGTAAGACTCTCCTCCACGAAGTAATCCAAGGGACCCAGGCTAGTGATGTGGCCCTGCCACCATCAACATGAGAGTTAAAAGGCTGTCACAGATGTTGCCTGTGGCTATTTCTTAGCCAATAAGGAGAAAGGTAGTTGTAGTGAGACCAGGGCAATCATCCTGGGAGGCTAACACATCACTCCAGTCTTACTGTGATGGTCAAACAGTGTAATGTCTGAGGCTGGCTGTCTATGACTACAATTTAACTTGGTGAGAAGTTTGTATTGCCCATAGGAAAGAGAGAATGGTTACCGGGGTATGGTCAACAGTCTTCATTCCACGTGTCAGTGGCCAGAACTTAAGTCATCAGTCCCTTCCACCTGCAGTGGAGGCTGGGGAGTGTAGTCTTTGGGTTGGGTGGCAAAATATATCTGAAGAATGGGGGTACTTTCATTATAAAAGAAAGGCAGAATGAATAGGGAGAGGAAATGGACAATCTCCATCACAGTATGTGATTAAACTGCTGGATTACTAACTTTCATTACTAGAATCTCAAAAAGTTAAGGGCTAGGTTTTTCAAACAGTGAATCAGTATTCTCAGGTATTTAGATTGAAAGTTCAGTTCAGTTCAGTCGCTCAGTCGTGTCTGACTCTTTATGACCCCATGAACTGCAGCACACCAGGCCTCCCTGTCCATCACCAACTCCTGGAGTTCACTCAGACTCACATCCATTGAGTCCATGATGCCATCTAGCCATCTCATCCTCTGTCGTCCCCTTCTCCTGCCCCCAATCCCTCCCAGCATCAGAGCCTTTTCCAGTGAGTCAACTCTTCGCATGAGGTGGCCAAAGTACTGGAGTTTCAGCTTTAGCATCATTCCCTCCAAAGAAATCCCAGGGCTGATCGCCTTCAAATGGACTGGTTGGATCTCCTTGCAGTCCAAGGGACTCTCAGGAGTCTTCTCCAACACCACAGTTAAAAAGCATCGATTCTTCACCACTCAGCTTTCTTCACAGTCCAACTCTCACATCCATACATGACCACTGGAAAAACCATAGCCTTGACTAGACTAGATGGACCTTTGCTGGCAAAGTAATGTCTCTGCTTTTGAATATGCTATCTATGTTGGTCATAACTTTTCTTCCAAGGAATAAGCGCCTTTTAATTTCATGGCTGCAGTCACCATCTGCAGTGATTTTGGAGCCCCGAAAAATAAAGTCTGACACTGTTTCCACTGTTTCCCCATTTTTTTCCCATGAAGTGATGGGACCAGATGCCATGATCTTCGTTTTCTGAATGTTGAGCTTTCAGCCGACTTTTTCACTCTCCTCTTTCACTTTCATCAAGAGGCTTTTTAGTTCCTCTTCACTTTCTGCCATAAGGGTGGTGTCATCTGCATATCTGAGGTTATTGATATTTCTCCCGGCAATCTGGATTCCAGCTTGAGCTTCTTCCAGCCCAGCGTTTCTCATGATGTACTCTGCATAGAAGTTAAATAAGCAGGGTGACAATATACAGCCTTGATGTATTCGTTTTCCTATTTGGAACCAGTCTGTTGTTCCATGTTCAGTTTCTAACTGTTGCTTCCAGACCCGCATACAGCTTTCTCAAGAGGCAGGTCAGGTGGTCTGGTATTCCCATCTCATTCAGAATTTTCCACAGTTTATTGTGATCCACACAGTCAAAGGCTTAAAATGACTCATGTGATACAGTAAAACCTGTGAGTCTTTAAGATACACACAGTTTATCTATGATCACTGAAAATAAGTTGATTTCCATGTTGATTTTGATACAAACTAAAACTATTCTTACTAAGTTCATTGACTTGTAAATTGCCATGTTCATAATTACCTGTCATTTCTTGTGTGACTTTACCTTGCTAGTGAACTTGATATTGATTATTTCCTCCTCAGGAAACATCCTACCCCTTTTGTTTCTGAATCATTGACTTTCTCTTTGCTCTTCTGAAACTTCTGAGATTGCTTCTTTTAAAGGCCACCTATTTTTCAAATGTTTGTGCTCCCTAAACCTCTGTCTGGAGAGCTCACTTCATTCCGTGTGTTCTCTGTACAGTCTCACGCTCATGGCTCTGCTGCTGCCTTCAGAACATAGCTCCAGTTTTGGCTTCTTCAGCCCAGGCTTCTCCTCTGAAAACCTCATCTGGACGTTAACTACCTAAGGGACAATTGCCGGTCTTTAAAAAAAAAATTTAATTAAAGAATGCAAAATATAATATGCCAGAAAAGTGCACAGATCATAAATGTGTAGTGTACCACATCTTTATCCATTCATCTGTTGATGGACCTTTAGGTTGCTTCCATGTCCTAGCTTTTGTAAATAGTGCTGCAAGAAGATATGGTACATATACACAATGAAATATTACTCAGCCACAAAAAGGAACGAAATTGGGTCATTTGTAGAGTTGTAGATGGACCTAGAGTCTGTTGTACAGTGTGAAGTAAATCAGACAGAAAAATATCACATATTAATGTATATGTGTGAAATCTATAAAAATGGTACCGGTGAACCTTTTTGTAGGGCAAGAACAGAGATGCAGATGTAGAAAATGGATGTGTGGACCCAGTGAAGGGAGGGATGAATTGGGAGATTAGGGTTGTCATATACACTAGCCTGTGTAAAACAGATAGCTAGTGGAACCTGCAGTATAGCACAGAGACCTCAGCTTGATGTTCAGTGATGATGACCTAGATGGGTAGAATGGGAGGGGTGGGTCCAAGGGGGCGGGAATATATATATATACATATAGCTGATTCAATTAATTGTTCACCTTAAACTACACAATGTTGTAAAGCACTTATGAAAAGTGAAATTGTTAGTTGCTCAGTTGTGTCCAACTCTTTGTGACCCCATGGACTGTAGCCCACCAGGCTCCTCTGTCCAAGGGATTTCCCAGGCAAGAACACTGGAATGGGTAGCCATTCCTTTCTCCAGGGGATGTTCCTGTCCCAGGGATCAAACCTGGGTCTTCTGCATTGCAGGCAGATCTTTACTGACTGAACCACCAAGTCTAAAACAATTATACTCCAATAAAAAGAAAACAGCAATAGATGAAAAATAAACATGCAGGGTAGTGAACAGTTGAAACATAGACACCTCTGGAAACATAACGTTTAAAAGACAGAACTGTTTCACCCCTGCTGAGGGCTTCTGGATATTCCTTACTAACTATATGACCCTTCCTCTCTCCTGGAAGTGTTATTGTGGTGTTTGTGATAAAGTCTTTCTTGCTTGTTCAATATAATCTTACAAACTATGTATGTCCCTCTAAAAAATAAAATGCAATGTTGCCCATTTTAACTCTTGTAAATACAATAATACTGTATTTATTCTTTTGAAGCATGTTATTAAGCACTTATAAATTTAGAATTGTTAATCCTCAGAGTATTAAATCTTTTATCATAATGAAGAAAACCTCTTTATTTTCAGTAATGTATTTATCTTGCTTTTGATATAATTACTACAACATTATTGTAGTTAATATTTGATGTTTTCCCACTTTTAAATTTTCAGTCCTCTGTACAATTATGTTTTGGATGTCATACATAGCAAAAGTTAAATCTAGGGTCTCAATATTTGACTTCTACTTGGAGCATTTAGTACATTTACTATAATTGCTGATATGAGGAATTTTAAATTTGCCACTTTAGTTTCATTTTCTACTTGTCTCATCCAATTGATATTTCTTTTAAAATGTCTTTTTTATTGCCTTCTTTTGATTTAAGTTGGGTTTTTTATTTGTTAAATCATTCTATTTTTTCTCCCCCTGTTGGTTTTTGAAGTTATAAATTCCCTCCTTTATTTGCTTGGTAAACACCTTCTGATCGTTCAAAGCACAGTTTAAGTCTATCTTTGGAGAACATCTCTCTTGAATCCTGGCCCTTCCCCACCATGAACTAAACAGAGATGATGGTAGTTCCATGGTTCCACACTGTACATAAGTCACATGTATAGTACTTATCAGCCTTCCCTGGTGGCTCAAATGGTAAAGAATCTGCCTGCAAAGCAGGAGGCTTGGGTTTGATCCCTGTGTCAGGAAGATCTCCAACCCACTCTGGTATTCTTGCCTGGAAAATCCCATGGACAGAGGAGGCTGGCCAGACAGCCATGGACAAATCCCATGAAAATCCCCACAAAGAGCTGAACATGACTGAGTGACTAACATAGCATAGCACTTATCACCCTGCAAGTCAACTGCCACTTATATGTCTTTCTCTCCTAATAGGCAATGATATATTTAATGACAGAGAAAATACCTAATATATCCTTGTCAGTCTTTTAACATAGTCCTTTTGGGACCAGATATTATATAAGTGGAAATCATGCCTCTATCCAAGTAGCTCAGTGGTAAAGACCTTGCCTGCCAATACAGGAGACACAGGTTCAGTCCCGGGTCAGGAGGATCCCCTGCAGGAAGAAACAGCACCCACTCCAGTGTTCTTGCCTGGGAAATCCCATGGACAGTGGAGCCTGGCGGGCTACAGTCCATGGAGTCGCAAAGAGTCTGACATGACTGAACGACACATGCACGCACACACGCACACACACACACACATCCTATAAATAAAACGTATGCACACACACACACACACATCCTATAAATAAATTTCAGTTGAGACCAGCAACTCAACTTATATCAGAGTACTTATAATCAAAAATACTTATATTAAAACTTTGAGGTACTTAAATCAAAACTTTAGTCCTAAGTAAAATGTACTTTTTGTGTGCGTGTATATATATATGCATACATGTATATTTGGGCTTCCCTTGTGGCTCAGCTGGTAAAATATCTGCCTGCAAAGTGGGAGACCTGGGTTCAATCCCTGAGGTGGGAAGATGTCCTGGAGAAGGGAAAGCCTACCCACTCTACTTTGAGGGTTCGAACCTGAGTATGAACCCAAGGGTAGTGTTCTAGTTTCCCCTTTTTGCATGTAGGTGTCCAGTTTTTCCCAGTATTTTTTGTAGATACGGCTGTTTCACCATTGTATATTCTGAGCAAGCTCTTTGAGTGGGTCTGAAAAAGTCGGACACGACTGCACAACTTTCACTTTCACACACACACACATATATATATATATTGCAAATCTCTGAAATTTTAAATGTTTGGCCATAGGGCAAAAATGAGCTCTTTCCTTTTAATGATCTTTTCCCATCAAATTAGATATCATAATTTATTATAGTGCTATATTTGCCAAATATCTAAGTGAGTGGCTCTCAGATTTTAGTTTGCACAAGAATTACTGGAGAGAGTTTGTTAAAAAGGGTATGCTCCTGGGATCATCTCCAATCTCCTTTCTTCTTTACTTATCCAAATTATGCTAATCCTCAAGGTCTTGTTCACAGGCAGGTTCTCTGTAAATCCCATTTCTTCCTACCCACCCCCGCCCTCAACTCTTCAAGTCCCTTTCCTACCTGGATTCTTAGCCTGAGCTGACAAGTGCTGCTGCTTCTGCTTGTTCCCAGAGGAGCATGCCGGATGAGGTTCCAGTTCACATTTTATCCTCAGGGCCTAATCTATATTCTTCCTGTTCTCAGGTCTTCAAAGCTGACTGTCTTTCTCTCTTTCTCCTACTCCTCCTTGAAGGTAAATGTAGTGTTGTCAAGAGCAACTGAACCTGAAAAAAAGAAAAATGGGTTTCAAATCTCAGCCCTCCTGCTGCTACCTCTGTGTCTCTGTCCAGCCACATTCATCTCACTGGGTTTCATTTTCCTTCTTCCGTCATATGTTGGAGGAATATTATGAAATTATTAAATATATGGTAGCACATTAAAGGTACACAGAAGGTTCTAAGTAAATGTAACTTCAGTTTAAATAATATTTGACTTCCTGATTAAAGCATGAGGGTGGAGCCTACATCTTACTTATATTTGTGACCCCTTAGGTCTGGCAGTGTTGGTAAAAATGAATTAAATGTAATGAATCCAACTGACTATAAGTAATTGGAAAGCAGTTGGAACCCTGTATACAAATCTTAGAGGCTGTTAAGCCACAAACTTAGTTTACTGCTGTTTCTCCAGAAACACGAGATAACAAGAAACATTTTGAAATGAAAGTTTAATTACGGTACTTGCATTACAGAAGTCTTGAAAATAATGTTTTATCTCAAGTTGACATTTTCTTTATAATTTTTAGAAAAAAGAACTTCATTTTTCTGTTAATTTGATAGCTTTTTTTTCCCCCCACTAATACCAAATAATCTACCTTGATGTTTTTTACCCCCATTTATTATTTGCTCAATGTAATATGAACAAGCCTTAAGATATTTAAGTCCCTGGGGTTGAACGAAACACATATAACATCACAGGCCTTGTTCAGATTTCTGCTGACTTAAGAACATATCTTCAGCCTTTGGCTTAACTTTGCTACCCGTAGGGAAATGCAGTTTCAAGATAACAAACAAATTGAGGATAATCTGTTGTATAATCTGTGACAATAAGACTCAACATTATTTTAATCAATTATTCAATTAGACTCAGAAGAGTAAGAAACTGCTATCATCAGAATTGAATTATTCAACTACTCAAGTACCAATTAACTAGTCTGAGGGTGATCCATGTCTTTGACTTAATTATATATGTCCTTAGAATTATTCTCTAATTATTTAAGGGTTGTGAATTTATTTGTTCTTGGCCAACCAGACATGCTCCTTTAGAATAGGAATTGGATTTTCCAGTGCAGTATCATGGAAAAGAGAAAAAGTAAAACTTACATACTTGAGTGTCTATTCTTGACTCTGCCACTGACCAGCAGTGTGGAATCAGACAACTGCCTTGGAACTTGGATCCCTTACCTGTACAACAAATGTGTTAAAGAATGATCTCTAAATTCATTTATTTTTACTTTTTCCCTACTTTTAAAATAACATTATACTGTATATAGCTGTGTGGATCACAACAAACTGAAAAATTCTTAAAGAGATGAGAATACTAGACCACCTTACCTGTCTCCTGAGAAACCTGTGTGGGTCAAGAAACAACAATTAGAACTGGACATGAACAATGTACTGGTCCAAACTGGGAAAGGAGTATGACAAGGTTTATATTGTCACCCTGCTTGTTTAATTTCTATGCTGAGTACATCATGTGAAATGCTTGGAGGGATGAATCACAAACTGGAATCAAGACTGCTGGGAGAAATATCAACAACCTCAGATTTGCAGATACCACTCTAATGGCAGAAAGTGAAAAACTAAAGAGCCTCTTGATGAGAGTGAAAGAGGAGAGTGAAAATTCAAACTAGCTTAAAACTCAACATTCAAAAAACTAAGATCATGGCATCTGGTCTCATTGCTTCATGACAAATGGAAGGGGGGAAATGTGGAAACAGTCACAGATTTTATTTTCTTGGGCTCCAAAATCACTGCGGATGGTGACTGCAGTCATGAAATTAAAAGACAGTCCTTCCAGTAGTCTTGTACAGATGTGAGAGTTGGACCATAAAAAAGGCTGAGTGCTGAAGAATTGATGCTTTTGAACTGTGGTGTTGGAAAAGACTCTTGAGAGTCCTTTGGACTGCAAGGAGATCCTAAAGGAAATCCTAAAGGAAATCAGTCCTGAATATTCGTTGGAAGGACTGATGCTGAAGCTCCAATACCTTGGCCACCTGATGCAAACAGCCAACTCACTGGAAAAGACTCTGATGCTGGAAAAGATTAAAGACAGGAGAAGGGGCAACAGAAAATAAGATGGTTGGATGGCATCACTGACTCAGTGGACATGAGTTTGAGCAAGCTCTGGGAGAAAGTGAAGGACAAGGAAGCCCTGGAATGCTGTAGTCCATGGGGTCACAAAGAGTTGGACACAACTGAGTGGCTTTCACTTGGTGTTAAATAAAAAAAAATCACCAAGACTATTGTCAAAGAGCTTCCTGCTTTTATTTTCTTCTGGGGGTTTTATAGTTTCAGATCTTACATTCAAGTCTTTACCATTTTGGGTTCGAACCTGAGTATGAACCCAAGGGTAGTGTTCTAGTTTCCCCCTTTTGCATGTAGGCGTCCAGTTTTTCCCAATATTTTTTGTAGATACTGCCTTTTCACCATTGTATATTCTTGATTCTGTAGTCATAAATTAATTGACTATATATATGTGGATGCATTTCTGGGCTCTCTAATCTATTCCACTAATCTGTGTGCCTGTTTTTATGCTAATAACATACTATTTTGATTATAGTAGCTTTGTAAACATAGTTTGAAATCAGAAAGTTGATGCCTCCAGCTATGTTCTTTCTCAAAATTGTTTGTCTATATGGGATCTTTTGTGTTTTCATACAGATTTTTAATATTGTTTGTTCTATATCTGTGAAAATGCCATTACAATTTTGTTAGGGATTTTTTTTGAATCTGTTGATTACTTTGGGTAGTATGGACATTTTACTTTGAACTTTTCATTTTGTATTGGACTATAGCTGATTAACAGTGTTGTTGTATCGACATTTTATTTTATTTTGAACTTTTTACTTTGTATTGAGGCTTTTTTTTTTAACTATTTGTTTTATATTGGAATATAGCTGATTAACAATGTTGTGATAGTTTCAGGTGAACAGTGATGGGACTCGGCCATACATATATATGTATCTATTCTCCTCTAACATTGAAACAAGCATTTCTACACATAACATTGTGTGTTATGTGTACACATAACATTTCTACATGTAAGTTTCTACACATAACATTGAGAAGAGTTCCATGTAGGAACTTGTCAGTTACCTATTTTAAATACAGCAGTGTGTATATGACCACCCCAAACTCCTTTAACTGTCCCTTCCCCCATCAACCATAAGTTCATTTTCTAAGGCTGTGAGTCTCTTTCTGTTTTATAAGTAAGTTCATTTGTATCATTTCCTTTTAGATAGTATGGGCATTTTAACAATATTAATTCTTCTGATCCATGAGCGTGGAATAACTTTCCATTTATTTGTGTGTTCTTACGTTTCTTTCTTGAATGTATCATGGTATTCAGTGTACAGGTCTTTCATCTCTTTGGTTAACTTTATTCCTAGGTATTTTATTATCTTAGATGAAATTATAAATGGGATTATTAATTTCTGTCTGTGATAGTTTATTATTAGTGTATAGAAATACAAGATATTTGTGTGTACTTATTCTGCATCCTGCAACTTTACTAAATTCTTTCATTAGTTCTAACATTTGTTTTGGTGGTGTGATTAGGGTTTTATACATATGATATCATGTCATTTGCAAATAATGACAGTTTTACTTCTTCCTTTCCAATTTGGATGCCTTTTATTTCTTGTTATTTCTTTCTTTATTTCTTTCATGCTCTGGCTAGGAATCCCTATACCATGTTGAATAAAATGATGTGAGTGGGTATCTTTGTCTTGTCCCTCTTCTTAGAGGAAAAGCTTTTAGCCTTTCATCGTTAAGTATGATGTTAGCCCTGGTTTGTCATATATGGCCTGTTATATTGAGGTACGTTCCCTCTGTACCCACTTTGTTGAGTTCTTCTAAAAAATCATGAATGTTGGTTTTATAAAATGCTTTTTCTTCATCTATTGAGATGATCATATGATTTTTATTCCTCACTTTGTTTAGTAGTGTATCACATTGATTGATTTGTGAATACGAATCCCAGGGGCGGCGGAGCCAGGTGGGCTGCTGTCTATGGGGTCGCACAGAGTCGGACACGACTGAAGCGACTTAGCAGCAGCAGCAGCAGAACCACCCTTGCATTGCTGGAATAAATCCCAGAGGTGATAGACTTGATCATAGTGTATAATCCTTTTCATGTACTATTGAGTTCAGTTTGCTAATATTTGGTTGAGGATTTTTACATCTATGTTCATGAGGAATATTGGCTGTACTTTTCCTTTCTTGTAGTGTCCTTTTTTTGCTAATATTTGCCTCATAAAATGAGTTCAGAAGTGTTCCCTCCTATTTTATTTTTTGGAAAAGTTTGACAAGGGTTGCTATTAACTCTTCCTTGAATGTTTGGTAGAATTCACCAGTGATGCCATCTGGTTCTGGACTTTTGTTCACTGGGAGATTTTTGATGACTGATTCAATCTCCTTGCTAATAATTGATCTGTTCAAATTTTTTATTTCTTCATGAAACTTTCTAGGAATTTATCCATTTCTTCCAGTTGTTCAATTTATTATCATTTAGTTGTTGATAGTGTTCTGTTATGATCCCTGAGGTTCTGTGGCAGCAGATACTATGCGACTTTTAAGGATCTGCCCTGTCGCCTTTGACAGCACTGTAGTCCCATCAGACCCTCTGTTGTTTACATTCCAGCAATCCCGAGTCACTTATACTTCCCCATAGAATGCCATACTGATTGATACCTATTTATTTTCCTTGGCCTTGACTTTCCTGTTTTTGCTCAGCTTTATTTCTTCTTCCTCAGTTTCTTTCATAGTGTCTTCCTTGTGTGTGCATATGTTCCTTTCTCCACATTTCTGTCCTGGGCTTCACTGTAACCACTTTTCTTGAGTGATCTGTCTCATTCACTCCTGAGGGTTTGACTGCCATCTATATATTGCTCCCTTCATACTCTTAATTTTCCAAATGGATGTTGCCCAGATGTTCTAATCTTAATGTGTCAGATGCTGCTGTTTTTCTCTTTAAAACTCATTCCTGTTTCTTCCACATAGACTGTAAGAGATTTAAAACTCAGTTTTTGAGTCTCCTTTACAGTTAAAAGTGGCCATGTTAAAAGTTATAGAAATGTCACACATTTGGGAATCTCCTGGTGCTGATTCTCCTTACTTCTTTGCTGAGAACTCTGGAGGCACAGGAGTCCCTTGGGATCACAGGAAATGAAAACTATGCATAAGGCTGGAGCATAGGAAAACTAAAGGAAATGGGTCCCCGATAGCATCGTTTAACCCAGAATCCAACCTGTGTTGTCTGTGCCCAGGTTTTTTGTGTGAGTACACAAGATTTAGCCACTACCGTAGAGTTTCTTGTAACTGGTTGAATGCAGTCCAAATGTAACACCCAACATCTCTCATTCTTTTCCTTACTTCTCATCTTTTCTCATATCAGTGAGTGATACTGCAACTTACCCAGGATCCCAAATCAGAATTAGGGAGTGAAACTCAATTCTCCCATTTTCCTATGACCCTGTCCTTCTGAGTATTACATCTTTAATATTATTAACATTAAATATAATAATCAGTCCATCTGCCTCTCTTTATCCCCACTGCCATAGGTCCTGTGGAGACTTGAATTTTGTGAAGACATTAGTCAACCCATCACATAAAGTTGAAAGTCTCATAAGGAAGTTTTAGTCAAGGCCTTTTAGAATACAGTGTATATTTTTGCAGTGTATCCATCCTGCAAATCTGTCTTACAAATTTTCTATCAGGAAGTAGTAAGTCTAAAACTCAGATATCCTTTTTATCTTGCTGCCCTATGGTAATAAGTATATCTGACTTTGTCACTCCTTAAATTTCTTCAGTGCAACCTAATTTATTTATACCTAATGTGTCAGACTTTATCTTTTTGGGCTCCAAAATCACTGCAGATGGTGACTGCAGCCATGAAATTAAAAGATGCTTACTCCTCGGAAGAAAAGTTATGACCAACCTAGATAGCGTATTGAAAAGCAGAGACATTACTTTGCCAACAAAGGTCCATTTAGTCAAGGCTGTGGTTTTTCCAGTGGTCATGTATGGATGCGAGAGTTGGACTGTGAAGAAAGCTGAGCGCCGAAGAACTGATGCTTTTGAATTGTAGTGCTGGAGAAGACTCTTGAGAGTCCCTTGGACTGCAAGGAGATCCAACCAGTCCATTCTAAAGGAGATCAGCCCTGGGTGTTCTTTGGAAGGAATGATGCTAAAACTGAAACTCCAGTACTTTGGCCACCTCATGCAAAGAGTTGACTCACTGGAAAAGACTCTAATGCTGGGAGGGATTGGGGGCAGGAGGAGAAGGGTACGACAAAGGATGAGATGGCTGGCTGGCATCACCAACTCGATGGACTTGAGTTTGAGTGAACTCCGGGAGTTGGTGATGGACAGGGAGGCCTGGCGTGCTGCAGTTCATGGGGTCACAAAGAGTCGGACACGAGTGAGTGACTGAAATGAATTGAATGTACCATTTGGTACTTCCCAGGTGGCTCACTGGTAAAGAACCTCCCTGACAGTGCAAGAGATGCAAGTTCAATCCCTGGTTCAGGATAATCCCCTGGAGAAAGGAATGGCAACCCACTCCAGTATTCTTGCCTGGGAAATCCCATGGACAGAGGAGCCTGGCAGGCTACAGTCCATGGGGTCACAAAAGAGACAAGACTGAGTGACTAACAAATGTGTCATTTAAATATTTTCTACTGATCAAAGTCAATGATTACCTAGCAAAATACCATGTAAACAAAAGATTGGTGCAGGCTTATTAAGGATTCGTTAAATATGGATGATGATAAATATTAAGTCAAGAGAATTATCCAGATAATAAAAGAGGGAGCCTAGTGCTTTATTCAGAGAAGGCAATGGCACCCCACTTCAGTACTCTTGCCTGGAAAATCCTATGGATGGAGGAGCCTGGTAGGCTGTAGTCCATGGGGTCGCTGAGAGTTGGACACGACTCAGTGACTTCACTTTCACTTTTCACTTATATGCACTGGAGAAGGAAATGGCAACCCACTCCAGTGTTCTTGCCTGGAGAATCCCAGGGACGATGGAGCGTGGTAGGCTGCCATCTATGGGGTCGCACAGAGTCAGACACGACTGAAGTGACTTAGCAGCAGCAGCAGCAGCAGCAGTGCTTTAGTCTCAAAACTCAAACCCACATTTCTCCTCTTTGGGCATAAATATTTCATCACCCCAACCCAAACTTATTTTAGACCATTATCAAAGAAATCTCAAACACTTAGAGGGGGTTTTCTTTTTAAAGTAGTGATTTTAAAACTCAGGAATTCAGAATTACTAGTTTTGTTAGTATTTCTTGAAGGTAGCTAGAAAAAGAGGGTTTTGGAACCAGACTTCTAGTGGGAGGCATTACTGTAAGCTGTACCATGGGTGTCATCTGGAGTGATTTGAAACCATAGAAACAAATCAAAGCTAATGCTGGTGTTTGTCTTGAGCTGAGATTGCATGCACATGACTTTTCACGCTGCCAAAAATGGTTAAGAGTGTTCACCGGCCAAAAATAGATTCAGGTACGTTTGCCCTGTGTCTGTACATTTATAGTTGCTGAATTATTTTAACATTTATGCAGTCATCTCTCTGGTCTCCTGACATGGTTGAGAAAGTGACTTTATTTGTCTTTTCCCGTAATTCGAGTTGAGGTAAGAAGAAGCAAGACTGTAAAGCCGAACTTCAGGATGACCACTGGTACTGTGTCTCTTAAGTAAAACACCCCTTAAAGTGGCATAGGAAACCACTCACACCTCTTTGTTTGAATAAGGTTGGCACACAGATTTCAGAGCACTTAAAGAAGAGGTGGAAAACAGTCATCTTTGATACACTGGATAGAAAAAGCATATTACATTTCTGCTAGATCCAGTACCACTCAAGTAGAAATAATATAATTGAATTTCCTAGGCATGAAAAAATCTTACTGTTGAGGAACATGAACTGCTTTTTTTATGTTGAGAATCAGTCTTGAAAACATAGAACTTTGGGGGATAATAGTTTAGGGAAGCTTTTTATACTTTATATTATATGTGAAATGATCCATACAAATGAAATAGAACCTAACAGAATTCATTTTAAATATAGGGAAGTTGCTATTTTCTTTTTTCACAATAGTTTTTTTTTTTTAAGACTAAACTTTAGACTTTTGCAAATGTCTTTTCATTTGACTCTGCTGCTGCTGCTAAGTCACTTCAGTCGTGTCCGACTCTGTGTGACCCCATAGACGGCAACCCACCAGGCTCCCCCATCCCTGGGATTCTCCAGGCAAGAATACTGGAGTGGGTTGCCATTTCCTTCTCCAATGCATGAAAGAGAAAAGTGAAAGTGAAGTTGCTCAGTCTGTCCGACTGTTAGCGACCCCATGGACTGCAGCCCACCAGGCTACTCCGTCCATTGGATTTTCCAGGCAAGAGTACTGGGGTGGGGTGCCATTGCCTTCCCCGCCATTTGACTCTACTTGACTAGAAATTATTCTCCAGTGACTCTCTTCAACTACTCTGTTAATAGTAACAGAGTGACAGGCCAAGGCCAAATCCAGCTCTCAAGTGTCTTTCTTTAAACTTGTTTTGAATGTGAATGTACTCCGTTTCGACTTTGCTCTTTGGTTGCCCACATTTTGCCCAACCTTCCTCATGTGTTCATTCCCATTTCCAATGGCATTTGCCCAATTTTCCTCATGTGTTCATTCCCGTTTCCAATGGCATTTGCCCAATTTTCCTCATGTGTTCATTCCCATTTCCAATGGCATTTGCCCAATTTTCCTCATGTGTTCATTCCCGTTTCCAATGGCATTTGGAGTCTATCTGACGCCACTTACTCTATCTCAGTCTTCCAAAGTGGTGCTCCTCTTCTTTCTGAATTCTTGAAATCTGTTTTCTCCACTCAACTCTGTATGTCATAACTTTGTGTGTCTTGCTCTTCTGTTTCCTAGCTTGACTTCTCCCTGGAACAGCATGATAGCAAGGGAACAAAAAACCCAGAATGCTGACAAAACTCAAAACACTTTTTCTAGGACTGACAAGCTGGACCCTGAATGGGCATCAGTACATAGTTTGCCCTCTGCTTCCATCAGGACTGCCACCTTTATTGATCAGTGCTCCTGAGAGGTGAGACTGCTGAAAGAGACACCACAGTGAGAAAGCTTATGGCAGCAGAATCCTCTGAGTCCATCCTTCCTAATTTTGCTCAAGCATCCACCCCTCCACTGTACACTTAAGCATGAGAATAGTCTTGCTCCGTCTCCAGCTCAGGTTAATGTATCCTGATTCTTTTTTTATAGCCAGCGTTAAAAAAAAAACAAAAACGTTTATTTGTCTATGCTGGATCTTAGTTGTGGCTCTCGGGATCTTAAGTTGCAGCACGTAGGATCTAGTTCCCTAACCAGGGATTGAACTCAGGCCCCCTGCATTGGGAGTGGAGAGTCTTAACTGCTGGACCACCTGGGAAGCTGCTATCCTGATTATTTTATTTTACTTATTTATGTATTTATTTTGGAATTTAAAAAAATTTTTATTGGAGTATAGTTGCTCTACAATGTTGTGTTGATTTCTACTGTACAGCAAAGTGAGTCAGCTGTATGTCTACATAGATCCTCTCTTTTTTTGGATTTCCTTTAGGTTACCACAGAGCATTGAGTGAGTTCCTTGTGCTAGACAGTGGGTTCTCATTTGTTGTCTGTTTTATACATAGTATCAATAGCGCATATATGTCAATCCCAATATTCCAGTTCATCCCATCCCACCCTTCCCCACTGACACCTGTATGTTTGTTCACTACGTCTGTGTCTCTTATTTCTGCTTTATAAATAAGATCATCTGTACCAATTTTTCAGGTGCCTTTGTCCTGATTATTTTAAGCCATTCGTCATACTTCCATGGTATCCATTTCAGGCCACAGAAGTACAAGGGGCATTCTCCTGGGGGCTTCTGGTATGATTTCTTCAGTTTTAAGTAGGTGACGCTGAAGAAGCAAAGCCCTTTAGCTTCTGAACTATACCCTGTCAGGATGTGGTGGCTGGAAAGTTTGCCACCATCCAAGAAGAAGCCAATATAAGGAGGAGGGTGGAACCGAGAGAATCGCAGAGATGCTGAACTGAGACCCGGACAAACCACAGCTGGAGTTGCCCGACCTCCATCGTTTCGGACCCTGAGAGTCCGGTCTTCTTGGTCCTCTCAGTTCAAGGCACCCTCAATAGTGAGTCTTCCAAATTCACCACCTCTTTGTTTAATGGGCAAGATGCTCTGACTTACGGCACAACCTCTAGAAATCTGTTTGTTCATTTGTTGTTCTTTGAAATGTCAGACTCTTCTAGACATGTGTTCTCTCTCGAGGAAGAAACCCTGCAGACAAAGAGCTCAGTGTTCTGCCGAGAACAGTTAACTGCTGCTCCGTTACCTGTTTTTTTCCTTTTATACCACTATTACGATGTGGTTAGAATCGTTTCACTTTGCATCTGCAAACTGATTTATAGTTTGCAGAGTGCTTTGTGTCGCTTATTTAGTTCCAATGACAGCCCTGTGAGATAGAAGAAAAGATGAAGAGACAAAAAATGGAGCCCAGAAAGGTTATGCAGTTTGGCCAGGGTCACACATCTACAACAGAGAAGGCAATGGCACCCCACTCCAGTCCTCTTGCCTGGAAAATCCCATGGACGGAGTACCCTGGTGGGCTGCAGTCCATGGAATCGCTAAGAGTCGGACACAACTGAGCGACTTCACTTTCACTTTTCACTTTCATGCATTGGAGAAGGAAATGGCGACTCACTCCACTGTTATTCCCTGGAGAATCCCAGGGACAGGGGAGCCTCGTGGGCTGCCGAAGAAACTGGATTCAGCTCCTGGCTGTGTCAACCATTAGCTGTGAAATATCAGGTGAATCATTTTATCTCCAAGAGCCTCAATTTCAAGGAATTACACTAAGTAATCTATTATGTGCTTCCTGATTCTAACATCCTGTGATTCTGTAACCGAGAGTTGCGTATGCAAATAGGGTACACATCGTGCTTTATATAAGCTGTAAAGCTTCCCTAATGACCGAACAGGCACCGACTGTGTGTGTTTGGCTTGGGGCTCTATTTTAGCCTTCACGTTCATGCCTCTTGAGCACCTGTGAAAATGTCAGCAGTTAACAAATGGGTTGAACATCAACATAAACTCATAACCCAAGTCACAGGCTTTTTTGTTTGCAGAACAGTTTTAATCTAGAGCTGCAAAAATCATCTGTTGATGAGCTAATCTTGTCACCGTGATTCTTGGGACGTATTTAAGATGGTATATAAGTCATCCCTGTCGTGTTTTGGTGATGTTTCTTTATTAGGCACTGAAACGGCGGTTTTCCGCAATTAATTGTCCCATGACTGGCTTCACTGTTTTAATGAAGCATGTGATATTTGCTGCCTCAACAGATTTAGGTTTGCAAATTTAGCACTATGGGGGCTATTTTCTCCTAAGTAATATGTCAGCAATTTGAGAAAACTGCCATCGGGGAAACTGTGTTGCTTTGGTTGCAGTTTCATGATCCTAAAACTCACCTTGCCACAGACAAATTATTATTTAAAAAAAGAAAAAAAAATGTAGCACATCAGGAGTTAGGTCTCTTAAATAGAAACTGGTCTATTTCAGAAACTGGGAGCTATTTGCTGCAAGGTTATAAAATAGTGCTTTATGAAGAAATATAAGCACTGGCTGAGTAAAAATATCACGTGCTATGAACACATAAGGAAAACAGCTAAAGGAGCTTGGCAAAGTGATCGCAATGAGTCTAATTGTGTGTGGAATACAGTGGACGTTGAAAAATGATGCTGGAAATGGAGTCCTCAGAGGGATGTTTTAGTTTTTAATGGGAAAAATTTTTTTCTTCCAGCTTTATTGAGGTATAATTGACATACAGCACTGGATAAATTTAGGGTGAGCAGCACAATGATTTGATTTACATACATCATGACATGGTTATCACAAGTTAGTGAACATCCTTTGTCTTGTATACATGAAAACGAAATAGAAAAAAAATTTTCCTGGTAATGAGAACTCTTAGAACTTAACTCTCAGCAACTTTAATAGATAACCTAAAGCCATGTTAATTATATTTATCATATTGTATATTACATCTCTCATTGTTGTTCAGTCCCTCAGTTCAGTTCAGTTCAATCGCTCAGTCGTGTCCGACTCTTTGCAAACCCGTGAATCGCAGTACACCAGGCCTCCCTGTCCATCACCAGCTCCAGGAGTTCACTCAGACTCATGTCCATTGAGTCAGTGATGTCATCCAGCCATCTCATCCTCTGTTGTCCCCTTCTCCTCCTGCCCCCAATCCCTCCCAGCATCTGGTCCCATCACTTCATGGGAAATAGATGGGGAAACAGTGGAAACAGTGTCAGACTTTATTTTGGGGGGCTCCAAAATCACTGCAGATGGTGACTGCAGGCGTGAAATTAAAAGGCGCTTACTCCTTGGAAGAAAAGTCATGACCAACCTAGACAGCATATTGAAAAGCAGAGACGTTACTTTGCCAACAAAGATCTATCTAGTCAAGGTTATGGTTTTTCCTGTG
>SJYX01005035.1:251372-302680 GCA_006410675.1 Oreotragus oreotragus
CACCACAGTTCAAAAGTATTGATTCTTTGGCACTTAGCTTTCTTTATGGTCCAACTCTCACATCCATACATGACTACTGGAAACACTATAGCTTTGACATAGCTAGATGGACCTTTGTTGGCAAAGTAATGTCTCTTCTTTTTAATATGTTATCTAGGTTTGTCATAGCTTTTCTTCCCAGAAGCAAACATCTTTTAATTTCATGGCTGCAGTCACCATCTGCAGTGATTTTGGAGCCCAAGAAAATAAAGTCTGACACTGTTTCCACTCTTCCCTCATCTATTTGCCATGAAGTGATGGGACTGGATGCCATGATCTTATTTTTTTGAATGGTGAGCTTCATGCTAGCTTTTTCATTCTCGTCTTTCACCCTCATCACCCCTTTATTTCCTCTTCACATTCTATTAGGGTAGTGTCATCTGTATATCTGAGGTTATTGATATTTATCTTAGCAATCATGATTCCAGCTTTTGCTTCATCCAGTCCAGCATATTACATGATGTACTCTGCATATAAGTTAAATAAGCAGAGTGACAATACACAGCCTTGACATCCCTCATGCCTGAGTGCTAAGTCGCTCAAGTTGTGTCCAATTCCTTGTGAACCTATGTTTTGAAGAACATAGGTTCTGAGGAACCTGCCTGGTCTCTCTCTCCAAGGGATTCTCCAGGCAAAAATACTGGAGTGGGTTGTCATCCCTTCCTCCAGGGCATCTACCCGACCCAAGGATCAAACCCATGTCTCATGTCTCCTGCATTGGCCAACGGGTTCTTTACACTAGTGCCACCTGGGAAGCCTGATATCCCTTACTTATAACTGGAAATGTACCTTTGACCACCTTCATCAAATTCCCTCTCCTTATCTGCCACCTCTCTTGACCACAAATCTGATCACTTTTTCTATGAGTTTGTCTTGTTTCTTTCTGAAGTAAAATTGACCTATAACTAACTATGTTAACTCCTGGTACACAACATAGGGATTTTATATTTCTACTCATTTCAATGATTCACCACAACAAGCCAAGTTACCATCTGTCACAAAGTTATTACATAATTATTGACCATATATATTCCCCACACTTACATTTCATACCAGTGACTCATTCATTTTGGAGCTGGGAGTTTGGGACCTTTTAATCTTCTAAGGGATGATTCTGAGTGTAAGGATGGTGATTGATGGAAAGAATTGTAAATCTTTGCAGTAGGTGTCTTTTTGCCTGACAAAACCCTGACTTGCACTGTGAAGTGAAGTCACTCAGTCGTGTCGACACTTTGTGACCCCATGGACTATAGCCTACCAGGCTCCATCCATGGGATTTTCCAGGCAAGAATACTGGAGTGGGTTGCCACTTCCTTCTCCAGAGGATCTTCCTGACCCAGGGATCGAACCCTGGTCTCCTGCATTGCAGGCAGACGCTTTACCGTCTGAGCCACCAGGGAAGCACTAGTCAAGTAAATTAGAATTTATTGATTTATTTAAGTGGGGAGTCCAAAAGGCAGGCTGGACCCCTCTGACTGCAACCAGGGACTCAACTTATATCACTTTTTGACTTTGCTTTTCTCAATGTTGGCTTCATTCTGTTCATAAGATCTTGGTACACAAAGTAAAGCTGCTTATAGGAAGCTCAGAGATGTTCCAAGGCTATGTACTTTTTCTTCCTCAGGATGTGTATATGAATTCCAAGGAAGAATCTTGTTAGCCTTATCTGGGCCATAAATTCTCTATGGCCCAAGGAGATAGACTATTCTTTATTTATTTATTCAAGTATGTTTCTGGTGTAGAGCAACATGATTAAGTTATAAATATATGTACATATATTCTTTGTCATAATCTTTTCCATTATGGTTTATCACAGGATATTGAGTATTGTTCCCTGTGCAATACAATAGGAACTTGTCCCCCATCACTCAGATTCTCCAGGCAAGAACACTGGAGTGGGTTGCCATTTCCTTCTCCAGTGCATGAAAGTGAAAAGTGAAAGTGAAGTTGCTCAGTCGTGTCCGACTCTTAGCGACCCCATGGACTGCAGCCTACCAGGCTCCTCCATCCATGGGATTTTCCAGGCAAGAGTACTGGAGTGGGGTGCCATTGCCTTCTCCAATATATAATAGTTTACACCTGCTAATTCCAAGCTCCCAATCCATCCCTCTTCCACCCACCCTCCCACTTGGCAACCACAAGTCTGTTCTCTATGTCCGTGAGTCTGTTTCATAGATAAATTCATTTGTGTCATATTTTAGATTCCACATATGATATCATATGGTATCTGTCTTTCCCTGACTTACTTCACTTAGTGTGATAATCTCTAGTTCCATCTGTGTTCCTGCAAGTGGAATTATTTTGTTCTTTTTTTTTTTTCATGTACTTTATTTTTTTTTTATTTTTTTTAATTTTTATTTTTACTTTATTTACTTTACAGTACTGTATTGGTTTTGGCATACATTGACATGAATCCATCATGGGTGTACATGAACTCCCAAACATGAACCCTCCTCCCACCTCCCACCCCACATCATCCCTCCGGATCATCCCCGTCCACCAGCCCCAAGCATCCTGCATCCTGCATCGAACATAGCCTGGCGATTCGTTTCTTACATGATAGTATACATATTTCAATGCTATTCTCCCNGATCATCCCCATACACCAGCCCCAAGCATCCTGCATCCTGCATTGAACATAGACTGGCAATTCATTTCTTACATGATAGTATACATATTTCAATGCTATTCTCCCAAATCATCCCACCCTCTCCCTCTCCCTCAGAGTCCAAAAGTCCGCTCTACACATCTGTGTCTTTTTTGCTGTCTTGCATACAGGGTCCTCATTACCATCTTTCTAAATTCCATATATATGTGTTAGTATACTGTATTGGTGTTTTTCTTTCTGGCTTACTTCACTCCGTATAATCAGTTCCAGTTTCATCCATCTTATTAGAACTGATTCAAATGTATTCTTTTTAATGGCTGAGTAATACTCCATTGTGTATATGTACCACAGCTTTCTTATCCATTCATCCGCTGATGGACATCTAGGTTGTTTCCATGTCCTGGCTATTATAAACAGTGCTGCGATGAACACTGGGGTACAAATGGCTGAGTACTATTCCATAGTAATATATATGTACCACATCTTCTTTATCCATTCATCTGTCGATGGACATTTGGTGATTTCCATGTCTTGGCTATTGTGAGCAGTGCTAACATAGGGGTACATTATCTTTTTGAATTATAATTTTGTCTGGGGAGATAGAGTACTCTTAATACCCAGTCTAGGTCACTGCTTAGGTTTGGAGACAAGGCAGTATCATACTGACAGCCCGTTGGGATGGGACCACAAGCTATAGGAATGGGAAGAATTTCCAAAGGAAGGAATGCTGGACAGTAAAACTATATATGTACTTGAAACTTTTCTTGAGAGTAAAAAAAAAAAAGTCTTCACATTTAACACTGCATCTGAAGTTTTGAAACTGAAATTACACATGAGTTATGGACAGAGTTTTTCAAATTACCTAGAAATGCTATGTCCTAAAATTAGAACAGATGAAATAATCAGAACTGAATAAAAGTTGAGTCAGGTAGAGTGCTTTTTTCCATCTAACTCGTGTTTTTCCTATAAAC
The DNA here is from genome assembly GCA_006410675.1 of Oreotragus oreotragus. Lineage (NCBI taxonomy): Eukaryota > Metazoa > Chordata > Mammalia > Artiodactyla > Bovidae > Oreotragus > Oreotragus oreotragus. Next base: position 254,991 of record SJYX01005035.1, read on the forward strand.
TCATCACTCAAAGAGCTATGCATTAGTAAACATAAATTATGAAATGTAAAATGGCCAGTACTTTGGAGAAAGATTTAAATAATTGTGAATTAGTTCTCTCTTAATGGCAGAATCAATGATTCATTTCTCTTTCCACACTTGACTACATCTAATGTAACCTGATAGATATTGGACATGAAGAGATTATTAAACCTTACTGACGTTAGTCATTAGATTGGGTTCCCTGGAACAGACTCGGATGGATGGTTACATGCAGAAGGTTTGTAAGAGGGAGGCAGGAAGGCAGGAAGGCAGGATTAGGCAGAGGGAGAAGCTGACCCACCACGTGACTGCCACTGAAATCTCAGCCTATTCTACCGGAATTCTGAGGGGCCTTCAAGTGTCTCCCAGATGGAGACAAGGGGGCCAGGCCTTTGCACACCTATGATGGCCAGTCATTGGATGTGGGCTGATGGGGTGGAGAGGCTGAACAGAAACTTGGTCAAAGCAGCTTCCTCAGCTCTGGGCAATTCCTGGAATGGCCACTGTGAAGCATGCACAGACTACACTGCCCGGAGGTGGCGGGAGCCAGGGGTCTGGTCTCGCGGGACCCAGCACCAAGTGGCACTGCACAGCCTCTGTGACTGAATGACATTTCATGGCTCCACACAAGGGTCAGATATATTTTCATTTTGGACTCCAGGCAGAAATAGTCTGTTTGGCCAGAAGCCCTTTAAAATGTTCCTCATAGTCGACAACAAATGAGAACAAAGCGGTCAGGCGGAAGAACGCTAATTGTGCCTGGAGAAGGCAGTTACTCAAAAGAAGAAGCAAGACCATTTCAGTGAGAGGAACAGCGGGTGTTACACGGGCACTTTCAGGGTTAAGAAGCAAAGACCCACCTGTGCAGCGCCTGGAAGAAAGATTAAAATATGGTAGACAAAGTCTTGACAGAACAGCTAGAGGCAAAGAAAAGATCTCGGAGACCAGAAGGGATTCCCTCGTCCAGACTGTTTCAAGGCATTCGCTTGTATCTTATCTTGGTGAGTGACAGCTGGGACAATGTTATGGTGTAATCTTTTCAGTACAATTGCATCTCCTTTCAGTACAATTGCGTCTTCCTAAGCTCCTGTTCTGTTCAGCTCAGTTCAGTCGCTCAGTCGTGTCCTACTTCTTGCGACCCCATGAAGTGCAGCACACCAGGCCTCCCTGTCCATCACCAACTCCTGGAGTTCACTCAAACTCAACGTCCATCAAGTCGGTGATGCCATCCAGCTATCTCATTCTCTGTCGTCCCTTTCTCCTCCTGCCCCCAATCCCTCCCAGCATCAGAGACTTTTCCAATGAGTCAACTACATCCAAGGTAACGCTCCAACACCAGTGGAAAATAAATGAATGTAGTGAAGGGAACAAATGAGAAACACAGACACGTTCTGGTAAGTCTCCTTGTATGGAGTGCAGGCCCAGTGCAGTCCTCAGGAGGCCGCAGTGCAGCACTCTGTTAGCCTCCCACCCTCTTAGCAGGCAGCTGGTTACCAGCACACCACTAATGCTGCTCAGCTATTGGGAAGCACTGCAATGGGCCCTCCCCCAAGGGAGCAATTCTCAGTGAGTGACCATTAGTGGGCCTGCTTGGCCATTGGTTGATGCTGCAGTGGGCCCATCCCTCAAGCGAGCAACCATCAATAAGTGACCATTAGAAGTCCCATTCAGCCGAGGTCAGTGGAACAATGGTTCAGGCAGAAGGTGAGGTAAGAGGTGAGTCCCAGCCTTCTTCCCAGGGCCCTCCAACTCATCCAGCCTCCGCCCAGTGGGTGATCTGGGGGCCCAGCAGACAGATGGGAGGCTGTGTCCTGCAGGGACACAGAGCTCTCAGTGGCCGCCCACTGGCCCGGCCCAGGCCTTGAGGTGGCGGTGACCCTTGCCCTCACCTCTGTGACCTAAGAGCAGTGGCCGTCTGCCCGGGACGCTGTCTGCAGGACTTGCCCCTGCCGTATGGGTGGCCTGAGGAGCCTGAGAGCCAGCTGGGTCCTGGGCACCCAGCTCCCTCAGTGATGGCAGCTGGACAGGGTCTGGGGACCTGGCCCTGAGGGAGCCGCTAGCTGAGCTCTGCCTCCTCTCAGCCAGGACCACAGCCTCAGAGGGGAGAGTCGTGCCTCCTCACCTGGGCCTGTTTTGCCAGAACAGAGAGTAACATTTGTTAGAGATTTACAGGAACACGTTCCCTGACCCGTCCTGACCTCCAGAACAAAGACTCTGACACCAAGATGTTTACAGCTCCCCTCACGCCTTCCTCCCCTTTCTTAGCAAAGGGCTTAGCTGAGAGCTTCCCGGGAGTTTGGGGGTTTTAAGGCCTGTGCCCTTCCTCTTCTTCCAGGAGAACTTCCTCTGCTCCAAACTCCAACGTGTTGGTATTGTTTGGCTTCATCGTGGGTCAGGCATACAAACTTGCCTTTCAGTAAGACAAGGAACAAGAGATCCTTACAGGAGGAGTTAAGGATGCCGTGGTTGAGGAAATTCATAGAACAAAAGAGTGCTTTTGGAAATTAAAAGTGTTCATTAAATTTTAGAAACTGTTATAAAAGAAATGGAAAATAAAGCTGAGGAATCTCCTAGAGAGTAGAACAAAATGGCTAAGTCTAGGGTAGAGATTTTATACAGAGTAACAAGGATTTAAAATCACTGATGTACACAGGGGCAGAAAGAGCTAACTAGAGAGACCCAAGATTGGTGGGCAGTTTGGAGGTTCTGGAAAAGGTAGAGAAACTGGAAATACTAGAGAAAGCTTGTGGTTACACAGCTGTGTGAATTTGCACAAATAATCTAAGCTGTACTTTCTCATCAGCAAAATGAAGACAATAGATTATTTATTAAAAAGGCGAAATTATGTCAGACAAGAAGCAGTGGCACCTGCCTTCCAGTAAATGTTCTCCAAATATTAACAATCAATATGACCTGAGTCCTTTTCTCTTTGCAAAACCAAGCTCTTGGGATGAAAAATCCTAAAAAACATAGAATTCTTTGTCAAAAAGCCTACATTTTATGATGAGCCTGCACTTAGACTTCAGGCTGCTGCTTATGCTATGAGTTTAAAAAAAATCTGTTTAGGAGCTCATTTAACTTTGTACTGTTTCTCCCTCTTCTTCTAAGGCACCGAGAAACTGTGGATAAAACGAAATGAAGACCTCAGTTTCTAACACTCAAGCTAATTCTATCCCACAAACATGTGAAATTCCAACTGTTACAAGATGATTTTAGGATTACTTGTTCTGGAAGTTTCAAATAGTGATGACCCAGACTCAGGTTCAAACCAACAGCAGCCTCCGTAGTCACACTTCTTGCGAGGAAGCCAGGCCTGATGGGGTGAAATTCTCTTCACTCAAGGTGATGTTTCCCCAGGAGACTCACCTATAACGCTGGCGACAGGGGTACAGAGGCTGTCCAGATGGGGTGAGTTTCTTCCTTTTTGCTTCCTTCCTCAGGGATATTCACTCTCCCTGCCTCTGGTTGGCCTGGTATGATTTTATGATTAGGACAGGGTTTCCTGTTGTCAGGCACTGTGGCTAAGCTCACCATAAGCCTGAGTCAAACCAACAGTGTCATGGTCTCTGTAGATCTTGAAATGGGTCTCTGTGAGACCTTGTGGTTTCAAGTACTAGAAGTGTTAGCTGGTTGGGAAGATGGATGAATTGGGGAATGTGGCTGTAATTAATAGCGCTTCTCAAAAAAAAAAAAAAAAATACTTGCTCATATACCTGGGAAATCTGGGAGACAGCCGACTTTGGGTACAGTTGAATAACAGGACTTACATGACTAGAGGTTTCTCTTGGTTTCTTGTCTCTGTTTCTGTTCATGCTAGTATTTTGGCCTCTTTCTGTTGTAGCGTAGAGAGACTTTTCTCCACGTAATTTCGGAAGATGGCTAGTTAATCAGCCTTAAATTTAAAATCTCCCATAATTGCGACTTCAAAGGCAAAGAAGAAATTCACCTTATTTGAAATGGCACAGCAGTCACATGGAGGACTCTGACCAGTCAGGGTCTTGGACTTGTCTCTGAATGAATCATGGTTACTAGAGGTGTTGAGGCCCTGGCTGGCCTGACATGGTCCTTTGCTCACACTGTGACAGAGCCCTGTGATGGTGGTGGTGGGGAGATATTTCTCAAAGAAGATGGGGTGTACTGTTGTCTCAAGCTTAGCCTCGTTTTTCACATGGTGAGAAAGAAAAGAGGAGGTAGATCTGCCTTGGTTTTGGTTGCATCCTTGACTTGTTAACCTTATTTGTGAGAGTCCAAGCTCATACTAGGGCTTCCCTTGTAGCTCAGTTGGTAAAGAATCTGCCTGCAGTCCAGGAGACCTAGGTTCGATCCCTGGGTTGGGAAGATCCCCTGGAGAAGGAAATGGCTACCCACTACAGTATTCTTGCCTTGAAAATCTCATGGACAGAGGAGCCTGGTGGGCTGCAGTCCACGGGGTTGCAAAGAGTCAGGCACGACTGAGCGACTAACACTTAAGCTCATACTGCTCACCCCACAACAGGGTAGTAAATTGAAAAAATTAGTTGTTGAGGCAAGGAATAACGACTCTATTCAGAAAACCAGCAAACCAGAAAGATGGTAGACTAGTATCGAAGTGAACCATCTTGCCTGGGTTTGATGCTAGTTTCTTTTATAGAGAAGAAGGGGGTGAGGAGGTAAAATAAAAAAGACGCTGCTGCTACTGCTAAGTCACTTCGGTCGTGTCCGACTCTGTGTGACCCCATAGACGGCAGCCCACCAGGCTCCCCCGTCCCTGGGATTCTCCAGGCAAGAACACTGGAGTGGGTTGCCATTTCCTTCTCCAATGCAGGAAAGTGAAAAAGGAAAGTGAAGTCGTTCAGTCGTGTCCGACTCTTAGCGACTCCATGGACTGCAGCCCACCAGGCTCCTCCATCCATGGGATTTTCCAGGCAAGAGTACTGGAGCGGGGTGCCATTGCTGTCTCAAAAAAAAAAAAAAAGAAGAAGAAGAAGACATTAAGTTATTGCAGATAGTTACTGGTTTCAGCCAGACTCTGGAGTGGATATGTTTATTTATTCTTTCCTGCAGCCATTCACAGGTAGGCCTGGTCAGGATGTTTCCTGTGAACTAAACAAAGGCATTTTCACTTAACTCAGGCCTGGGAGGCAGGATCTCAGGAAATGGACCATTATGTATACTCTAAGCTATAGGCAACATCCCTTTGGTGATTAATTTGTAGCAAAAGCAATAGAAGACAAAGGTTAAGGGAAAACAGAGCCAGTATGAAGTCAGTTTTCGTCTTCTCTGTTACATAGTCAATCTTAGCTCCTCAAAACTGTGATGAATATTATTTCAACGTGTATTGGTTTTTAAATTAGTGCTTGGCAAATATATTTGACAATTTTCATTCATTCATATACACATACAATATTAAGAGAGTTCATTATGAATAATGCTTTTGACTGAGTTCCTGTCTCTCTTTTGGCAACCTTTATCTAGTACCCATTACAGGCTATATATGGAAAAAAAGAGGCAAAGCCTTTACTCTCAAGTTTATAAGGTAATGAAAGAGAAAAACAATTAGATCTACACACACTGTCAAGCATAATTTGAAATTGTTTTATATGTTACTGGATTTTATAACAAAAGTAGACATCTGGGTTTTATTGACATATCAGAGAAACTGTCTTACAAGAAGCTGTATTTAGGTGGAGTCTTTAATGATGAATAGGAATTAACCAGTTAAAAATATAGGGATGACTTTCCCGAGAGAAGAAACAGCATGTGTGAAGGGTTAAAACTGGGTTGCGGGGGGGAACACTGAAGCAAATTTATTGTATAAGAATGGAGTGAGAAGCATAAAATGTGAGACAAAAGATGAAGTCGGAGATCCTACCTGACCTTGCAGGCTGTACTGAGACGTTAAAATGTTTACTTTGCATGTAGTAAACAAATCAAAGCAGTGATACATTTTTATTTATGTCAACATAAATTATTGTGATTCGTTCATTCATCTGTTTATTTAGGCTATAGATTATGGAACCACAACCGCTAGAGCTTGAAGTCTAATTCTGCTACTTACTCCTTGTTGAGGACAGGTTTCCTCAACTCTTTGTACCTCAGTTTCTTCATCTGTAATATAGGCATAGCAATAGTAACTAACTCATAGATGTGTTGTGTGAATTAAATGAGTTAGATATATGTAAAGGTGAGAAAAGTACTTGGAGCATGTCATTGTCTTAAGTGCTTGCTATTATAATTACTACTGTTATTAAATATATACGTATAAGTGATTCCTAGGGTGCCAAATGACAGCCCACTTCAGTATTCCTGCCTGGGAAATCCCATAAACAGAGGACCCTGGTGGGTTCTAGTCCATGGGGCACAGAGTTGGACTCGACTGAGTGACTGAGCATGCAATGCCTAGGTGCCAGGCGTTGAGGAGGTGTGAAATGGACTTTGTAAAGAAGGAGAGTGTCTTCTCACCAGAGCATTTATAGTGAGGCTGTCAGTGTTAGCTGTCGTTTTGAGCTGAATGATCATGGTTTCCAGGACTACTGGTCTGCTTACATTTTCACAATTACCTCGGCTCTTGTCAATGGATTTCAGAATTAGACAGACTTAGACTTTGTCTCTGACTTTGCCTCTTACTAACCAAAGGCCTCCATTCAATAAATCTCAGTTTCCTTATCTATAAAATGAGACATCAAAAGCACCCACCTCATAGTGTCATTATAAAGAATAAACAAAATTACATATGTCTGTATTTCTGTACGTACATGTCGGTATAAACGTGTGTGTGAAGTTTTTAGCTACCTATTACATACTTTCTAAATGATACTTATTATTAATCCTCAATTAAGAGATGGTCATAGTAGTATATTTTTTTCCATGCAAGCCTCTTGTGCTTAATTTATATATCTTTCTGATACATACTCTGAATTATTGAGAAATTAGATTCATTTTTAGCTGCTTAAAATATACCCCAAAGGGGAGGAATGCAAACACCTTTTATTGTAGATATTTTCAGGTAGGAGAGTAGAAAAAGCTGAATAGAATTGAAGATAGATTTATATATTTTACTAAAAATGCTTATAAAAATTTAAACCATTGATGGTAAAATATGTTTATAAATTATTTGTATGTTAGAAATAATTATGATGAAGAAGAAAATAAAATGGTAACATAGGGAATTCCCTAGCAGTCCGATGGTTAGGACTCTAGCTGTCACTGCCAAGGGCCTCGGTTAAATCCCTGGTCGGGGAACCTAAGATCTCAAAGCGTTGAGACCAAAATAATAAATAAATAAAATAGTGACATACACTCAAAATATTTTCTTACCTGGCAAAAATGTAACATTTTTTAAAGCTCGTATGGGTGACTTTAAATTTTATCCTCCTCTTTTGTTATTTATAAAGAAACACACATAGATGGATTTTACAAAACCCAAATGTTTGTTCTTTAAAAGGGAAAGTCTGATTTGAATATCTATATCTGTCGTTTTCAAACCTGTCTTTCAATCTGCCCTTCTAATTTCTATTCGTCTTGTCTCTTAACTAAACTTACTACACATTTGCTAGAGACAGATGGATTTAATTTTTATTATGATCTAACACAAATGGAAAGTGAAATATGAAAAGGATATTTCCATTTATACAGCAATAAGTTGACATTAAACCTAGCTTTATGATGTTTAACTTTGAGATATCCTGCCAAAACACAATTGATTGTTAGAATTGAAATTAAAACCACTAATGGGATGCCTCAGTCTATAAATCAGGGTTGAGGATTATGGAGCTAAGGTCATTTTCTTTATTGTTCTTTGTTGGAAGGAAAAGTAGGTAAACAAACTTAAATGAGTCTGTGGGCCTGGGTGCCCTGCAGGGATACACAGAGAAGACAAGGTAAGAACTCTGGGATTTGCAAGGTTTAAAGTGGGTAGCTAGAATACAACCACTCAAGAGTCAGACTAGGAACAAGTGCCTGCAAGTGAACTAACCTTGGAGAAAAAGATTATAGAGAGGATAAGTGAATTATAAGGTGAAATTCCCAAGAAATACATGCAGTTTCTCTGCATTCCACAAGCCAGAACATAATCTTAATTCCTACCTTCCTTGTCAACATGTTCTACTGAGGGTTTTTTCCCTAGTATTAAAAACTGGAAGAATAAAGTTTCACTTGGTAAAAAATTTCCTTATAGCCAGTGCTTCTAACACACATACCTCTCTTGCATTTCAGGCTCCAATGATTCTCTTAAAAATAGAAACATGTAAACTAGATATTTGGCATGAAACATTTAAAAGAAGGATATACTGTGTCTCTTAAATAAAAGATTGATTCCATCTTGCAGAGAACAAATGCTTTGTTATTAAATTTAGTTCCTTTTTCACCTCCACACTTTCTTCTAGCCCATTGGAATTTCCTTTCTCCGATTTCTCTCTTGTTTTTCCTATATTTTTGCTCACTTATTCCTTCCCACCACCCCCCCTTTTGGGTCTGTTTTCACTGTCTAGTGAAACTAGACTAGAGTCTAGTGGTTCCCTGAACTTAAGCTTTCTTTCATGATCGAGAAACTAAAGAAAGCTTAGGGGATGCCGACAGAAGGTTATTTTTTGTTTTGCTAATGATAGCCATCAGAAACAAGTTTAAAAATTGAATAGATTTGTTGTTGTTTAGTCACTAGGTCACGGCTGCCTCTTTGTGACCCCTGTGGACTGCAGCATGCCATGCTTCCCCGTCCTTCACCATCTGCAGGAGTTTGCTTTGAACAGATTTAGATTTATACAAGATTTATTATGTTATACTTATTTCTCCTATTGCTTCTTAGACCAGTCAAAAATTTCTTACCTACTGACCCCAGTCAGGAGACTTGCTTTGCAGACAGGGTGTCCCAGGTAGCTCAGATGGTAAAGAATCTGCCTGCAATGCAGGAGACCCAGGGTTGGTCATACTGCTCCAATCTGAAAGAGTTAGTCTAAAGGACCTACAGCTTTAGGTTATGAACAGAGATCGTGCTCTGTGTCGTTCGTCCTATGATTGCAAAAAAATTAACATTAAAAAATTCTTAAGGGAGGTGGGAAGGGGGTTCAGGATGGGGAACACATGTACACCCGTGGCGGGTTCATGTCAATGTATGGCAAAACTAGTACAATATTGCAAAGTAATTAGCCTCCAATTAAAATAAATAAATTTATATAAAAAAATAAAAGATTATCAATATTGTGTTTACTTTTTTGTTAAAGGCAAAAGTAGTAGTCTTTAGTAACTCTTCATCATGTTTAGGATGAAGGCTCCACTTTTAAGATAACTTGTGTTTTTGTCATCTGGTTCCCATCTACTACTACAGCCTCTTCTTCCAACCGCTTAATAGCCCTCCCCATGTGGATCTCCATATTCACCATCCAGGATCTAGTCCTACTGGATCATCAGGTGCCTTTGTGTGTTGGATGTTCAGTAGTCTCTCTGAGAGACTTTGATTTATTAATAAAAGGCCTAATTCAAGGGCCAGATCCTAGGGGGAATCTTTCTAGGTACCTCCAGGTAGAGCTACTGGCTTTTTCCTCTGTGCTCTCATGAATATATACTCTCTATATATCCTCTTGTAATATTGTGTGGCAATGTTTTATTTCTATTGTCTCTTCTATAAGAGCTTCTTGAAGATAGGAACTATATCCTTTAAGATTTTTCTTATGGAAATAATGTACATTGCAGGAAAGCTAAAGTATATTAGGCAAAAATAATCTACTCTAGGTTCTAAAATTATAATCTTTCTTTTAACATGATGAGAACCTTAGCAAGACCAATTTGCCCTGGTTTGTAGAGGCAGAAGGAAGTAGCACAGAGATTTATTCTCACTGGCATGAGTCTGCTCTCTTCTGATCACCATCTACACCACTCGCACCCCTACCAGCCTGTAGAAGACAAATTACTACAGACAAGTGTTCTTGCTTGTTTTAAATAGCACTCCCCGTCCCGAAATGTATCTGTGTATATGTTTGAATAATGAATAAAAAATACCTGGATGGATATATACACATCAAAATAAACTGCTTCTACCTAAATATATATATATTTTTTATTGTGGCCCTCTTTCCATGTCAGTAAATGTACTTTTATCATTTTTAACAGCTGCTTCATTGGAATGCACAGCTGTATCTTATTTGGATTTTTTGGTTCTCTGGCACAATGTTTGGAATAAATATTAGTTGGAGAAAGGACAAAACATCTCTTCAGCACTTTGATCTAAGCCTGGTTTGAGAACCTAATGAGACTAGCAGTGACCTGACATGCAGCCTCCAATGAGAAAACAGGAAGGAAAGCAAAAGGGAAGTGGTGGTGATGGAATGATGATTCATTTTGTTTGTTTTTTTTTTTTGGCTAATTCCCTCTTATCATACAGAAAAAAGCAGTGGCTCAAAAAAAAAGTGTGGCTTCACAAAACATCCTCATCATTTCCTCACTAAAATGACAGCATAGCAACATATGATTTTGGAAATTGATTTGGGTCCCAGGTGATACGCCCTTGACGCAGGATGCAGCAGTTACTTTCACCAAAACATTACCTTCTCTGAGGTAGTAGGAATTCTGACATCATGTTATGAAAACAGCAATTGAGAAAATAATAAATTTATTTAAGAAAATTCTCTAAATATATGTATTGAGCATTATGTGGCCAGTAAGAGGCATGCAATTGGGAAAGACCTACCCTCTGAGAATCCAAAATTGGTTAATGAGGTGATGGAGCTCCTGACAACACAAGGAAGGCAGAGAAAAACCCACTTTATCTCCAAACATCTTCTTTAAAGGTTTTTTTAACCTGTGCTTGCCCCTTGAACTGCCTCCTCCCTCTGCCCCTCTCTCTCGAGTGCAGCTGATGGCCTGGTGGTTTGAGTAGGATGTAAAGGGCAGTTCCAAACCTTTGTCTATTAACCCAGGCCTGTTGTTGCCTAGAGGGATCTCCCCAGTCTTCATCCTCTTCAGCCTTTGTGGATGAGCCATTTTCCAAAAAAGGAGAAGGAGCACATTGGCTCCCAGACCCTGATTTTGGGAATAGCTCTGATCACTCAGCACTGTGCCTTCTCTGAAGTCAGTCTCCTTTCCCCTTTACTAGAAAGCACCAACTTTGGATGTTCGCTTATCTGTCTGTGACTCAACTGTAAAATCCCAGTTAGTTTTGGTAATCCTATTTCCTTGTCAGAGATTGATTTGGGGATGAGTGCATAATCTACTTCTAGCTAATGTGAAATCAACTGCAGAGCTTCTGGGAAGGCGCTCTTCATTCTCAGAAGGAGACCCAGGGAATAAACAGGCTCTATTGTTTGGATGCTGTGGTATCTGGAGTGAGGCAAAGAATGGCAGAAACTACCTTGTGACATGAAGGGGAGATTGAACCCAACGTACTGAGTGTGGCAGAATAGAGAAAAATGGGAAAAGAGGTTCCCTGATGAATTTCATAAGCCACAGAATTAACATATCCTGCAAGCACCCGTCTCTGGATGTCTGTTTTGCATGAGCTAATAAGTATTCTTTACTCTTTATGACCTTTTACCAACACTATTCCATCTCTGGAAAATAACTTACGTCTATTGAAAATATATCTACGCTTCACATCTACTCCAAATCCCTGCAACGTGCCACCAATTAAGCTAACTTTCTTCATCTCTGCATTGCTCTTAGTTGGACAATAACTTACATCTAGTGAAACTATATCTACGCTTCACATCTACTCCAAATTCCTGCAACATGCCACCAGTTAAGCTAACTTCCCGTCATCTCTGCATTGCTCTTAACTGCTCATAGCAGTTACTCTTCTCTGCTTTATTCTAGTTTTATCAGTCTCCTCAAATAAATGTAAAACTTCTTTAAGGTAGAAAGGAAATTGCCTTTGTTAAATGAATCATGGAATCATGTAGTTTTTATGTCAGCATTTCTCCTCCAGCCTTGGTCCATTACCTCTTAGATAGCAGATGCTCCGTACAATTTGCCAAATTGGTCGCAAGTTAAATGGAAGGATTGGAGGACGTCCCTGGTGATACAATGGTTAAAACTCTGTGCTTCTATTGCAGGGGGACGTGGGTTCAATCTCTCTTTGGGAAACTAAGATCCCACATGCCGTGTAGTGCAGCCAAGAGAAACAGAAAGGGTTGGATGAAACGATACTTCAGATTCTCCCTAACTCTAGGGGACTAGAGGGCTGAAGACCAAAGTGATGGATAGATATATAGACATTCCGGCATTGAAAAGGAACAACAGGAAGACCATAAATGTGGGTGGTAATGAAATGTGAATATTTAATTACTTTTTTTAGATTAGCATTATTAAAACTATTTTTGGATATCTTTACTCATGCTGTTTTCTTTCTGATGATTATCCAGGATAGCTCTTTGCAAATGGAGAAAGCCCCCTTGTTTGGGAAGAAAGTGCTGAAAATAGACTCTTCTAATACCTGGCCAGTCATAAATCTTCATAGGCTGCCAGTGTTTGGGGTTTTATTGTGGCGTTATCTGCCCGTTGTTTTAAACTGTGCACACTCCTGACGTGTTGGGCTTAGAGTGGGATTTGCTTTGTCTGAGGGAAACACTCCAGTGGGCTATTTTTGAACTTAATTTGACATTTAAACTTGGAAATACTGTCTTTGCAAGATACTTATCCCTGGAGAAGCTTGCAACACAGATTTGAAAGTACATCAAGTCAAACTTAATCATTTGCTTACATGCTCTTTCATAGAGGATTTCTCTACTGTGAGCTTCTCTTTGTGTAGATTAAGTGATGGGAACAAAATAAATAGAAAATGAGGGGAAGGATACATGGTTCAAGGACTCAAATATCCCTTAAGCACGTACCTCACATTCTTATCTCTAAGATGTATGAACTAGGGAAGGACACACAGACAAAACTCCCAGGGACCGTTTTGTTTTAGCACAACGATGCATCAAATGTCTGCTTGTTTTTCCATTCTGACCTCATTTAGTTCTGTTGGCTCATGTGAGAGATGGCAACTAGGTACACATTAGCTACCTGGAAGGTTCCACTGAAGAGATAACATAGAAGTGGGATGAGGAGGAGATAGTTGGAGGGGGATAAAGAAGGCTGCCGCCGGAGGGTGCCAAGGCAGGAGTGGGGAGGCTTCACCCGTTCCTTGATGTGCAGAGAAGTGGGAGACCTGGCCCAGCTGAAGCAGAGGTTCTGCCAAGTGCTTGTCCAGAAGCAGGTGTGGGCCCCAAAATCCACGGAGGGTCTTACAGCTGAGGCCACGCTGGTGGCCGACAGCAGGCAAGGGAGGCAGAATGGCCTTTGTGTAGAGTCAAATTACATTTTTGACTGATGGCTATTTCTTCACAGGGAAAAGTAGCCACTAAACCAATCTGTTTTAACTTTTTTCTTAAACACTGTGGTTCAATCCCTCTGCACCTCTACTCATGTCGTTCCTTCTATCTGGAAACATCCCTCTTTCTCCTCCTGTCTCCTACCCTTCCCTCCAAATCAGGAGCACCTGTCCAGCCCGGAAAGTTTATTTTCCCTGAAGCCTTTCCTGGTCCTACTTCTCCTCTCCTTAGGAAGAATTTACTGTTCCGTTTCTGAGTTGCTCCTCACTGTACATGGCAACCATGCACAGTTCCTATAACACTTTACTGTGTTCATTTCATATATCTTTCTCCTGCTACTGTTTCTGCCCTCTTGGGAGCAGGGACTGGTTCCTGATCATCTCTGTATCCCTAGAATTCGGGACAGAGCCTCTCTCTTTGTAGGGATCAGTGTATGTTAGCATGGTGCATGAGTAGATGAAGCATGGTGGGTGGGGGAGGGCCTCAGGGAATCTGTTGGTGAGCATTAAAGGATTTGAGAGCTTTACTTAGTGTGCACTGGTGGTCATGCCCTACAGCTAATTCTTTAAAAACCATCACTCCCCTTGGGGCGTGGAGCCCTGCAATGACCAGCATCCCTTCCCTGCTCTGTTGAGGAATCCTGCTATTAGTGTACTAGCTGGGGTTATCTGCTCTTCCCCTAACTAAATCCCATGTGATCTCATAGAAGAAATGAATAATATCTCATCCTCTGAAAATGTTGAAAATTTGCATCTAAATAAATTTATTCACTACCTTTCACCAAATATTTACCAGGTATCAATACTGTTCTGGGAACTAGGCTAACCTGCATGAGGGGTAAAGAACTCTGTTATTTGCAAAGTCTGCACAAGTCACTGTTTTGCCTTTGAAGTTCGCCAAAGAAAAAATTCCAGAAAGCAATTCATTAGTGCAATACACATTTCAGTTTTTTCCCTTCTAGTGATTGATCGTAAGTAGAGTTCAACAGGAAATCGCTGTTTGCTTGGGAAGGTATTTGGGTTAATAGAGAATATGGATTTTGGAGTCAAGCAGATCAGTCTTTGCACCCTTTCCCTTCACTTACAGCTTATGGTAATTCACTCAATATGTTTAAATGTCAGTTTCTTTAAAAAAATGATAATTCCCATTATTTGTGGTTGTAATAAGAGTTAAGTGAGATAATGCACGTATGAATGTATCTAGGGAATAAGAAAAGCTATAACCAACTTAGACAGCATAATAAAAAGCAGAAACATTACTTTGCTGACAAAGGTCCATCTAGTCAAAGCTATGGTTTTTCCATTGGTCATGTATGGGTGTGAGAGTTGGACCATAAAGAAAGCTGAGCGCCAAAGAACTGATGCTTTTGAACTGTGGTGTTGGCGAAGACTCTTGAGAGTCTCTTGGACTACAAGGAGATTAAACCAGTCAATCCTAAAGGAAATCAGTCCTGAATATATATTGAAAGGACTGGTGCTAAAGCTAAAACTCCAATACTTTTGGCTACCTGATACGAAGAACTGACTCATTGGAAAAGACCCTGATGCTGGGTGAGATTGAAGGCAGGAGGAGAAGGGGACCACAGAGGATGAGATGGTTGGATGGCATCACGGACTCAATGGACAGGAGTTTGAGTAAGCTCCGGGAGTTGGTGATGGACAGGGAGGCCTGGTGTGCTGCAGTTCATGGGGTCACAAAGAGTCAGACGTGACTGAGCTACTGACCTGAGCTGAGGGAATAAGAGCATTCAGAAAATGGTAAGTATTATTCATATTATTATTCTTTCACATAGTCTAGAGTGCTAAGAGTAATTCCTTTCATCAGCCTCATGAGATCTTTATCAGTGAGTAGCTCTTGTGCATCTAGAGCAGACTCTATGCATTAACCTCTTCTGGAGAGATAGGGATTGCTTGTAATGTATTGTTACAAAAGTACCTTGGTGGATAAGGAACCCCAAGGCTGCCATCCTTGGTACAATACAAGGATTTCTTCCTTGGAGTCTTGGGTTGACTTCAGACCCAGAATCTTCCTATGTGACTTTCTGAGGACTGGGTAGGTAGGCATATATGTTGGCTTAAAAGGAAGCACAAACCATAGAATTTTCACTATGGAGTCAAACAAGCCAAAGTTTAAAACCCCATCTTTGCGTCTTGTTAGCCAACTGATCTTGAGGAAGTGAAGCATCTCAAGAAAGTGTGATAGAGAGCATAAACCCCCTGCCCTGCCTCCCCAGTGATGTTCACGTCCTAATCTCTGGAATGTGTACGACAGATGTGATTAAGTTGGGGACCCTGAGATAGACAGTATTCTGAAATATTCATCTGGGCTCAATGTCATCCTCCAGGTCGTTATAAGGGGGCCATGGGGGATAAGTCCGAAAAAGGAGATGTGTCAATAGAACCAGATTGGGGAATGATGTGCTTTGCAAATGGAGGAAGGGCCATGAGCCAAAGGAGGCAGGGGGCTCTGGAAGTGGAAAGACCAGGCAACGGGTTCTCCCTCCAGAAGGATCACAACTCTGCCGCCAGCGTTGCTGTGCTACAGTGGCTCACGCTCTACCCCTGGGTCCACTCTACTTCTTCACAGAGCTTTTTACACCAGGCTGTCCTGGAACCCAAGTGAAGAAGCACTTTGAGTGGTAGGCTGGTATGAAAAAGAAGGAAATGTTGCCATTTGCAGCCACACGGATGGACGTGGAAGGCATTATGCTAAGAGAAATTAGAGAAAGACAAATACTGTATGTCATTTATATGTGGAACCTAAAAATACAACAAACTAGTGAATAAAACAGAAAAGAAGCTGACTCACAGATATAGAGAAGAAACTAGTGGTTACCACTGGGGAGAGGGAAGCGGGGGAAATATAGGGGTTGAGGATAAAAAAGGGTTATTATGAGATTATATGAAATCATGTGTGTGAATATTTTGAAGATTGTAAAGCACTGTAGAATTTAAAGAATCTTTTGTTCAATTAAAAAAAGATGAGGCTAAAATCACTTTTGTCAAAAAGTCTCCCTCTAAGTCTGGTCTTACTGTTCAGAGGTAACACCCAGACCCAAAGGTTAGAGCTCATAGAAAACCCTCCAAAAGGATAGCTCTATCGATACTTAATATTCATATTGCTGAATTAATGCAGAGCTCTCTTAATTGTTCAGAAGCAATAGTTTAGAGCCGGCCAATCTGGTATCTGCCCAGTTAGATTTTTTCATTTGTTATCTTTCCTGTTTTATATTTTTGCTGGTTCCTTGTAATCACAGATTCAATAGATAGTGAAGAACAGCCAAAGACAGACAACAAGCACTCAACAAACTTTTCTGTACTGATATAAAGACTAGCTCTGGAAAAAAACAGTAAGAATGTAACAAAAGATACTACTCAGCTATCACTAAGGAAAATGCTGTTTACTAAAGCATCCTGCCTCTTTGCAGCATTTCCATTATTAGAAATGTGAATAAAATTCCACATAACAGCACATGAACAGTTGCATGGTAGGGAGATAGGAAACTTCATTATGCATTATGTATTTATTAACTAAGTTCAGTTCAATCACTCAGTCATTTCCAACTCTTTGCGACCCCATGAACCGCAGCACGCCAGGCCTCCCTGTCCATCACCAACTCCCGGAGTTCACTCAGATTCACGTCCATCGAGTCCGTGATGCCATCCAGCCATCTCATCCTCTGTCATCCCCTTCTCCTCTTGCCCCCAATCCCTCCCAGCAGCAGAGTCTTTTCCAATGAGTCAACTCTTCGCATGAGGTGGCCAAAGTACTGGAGTTTCAGCTTTAGCATCATTCCTTCCAAAGAAATCCTAGGGCTGATCTCCTTCAGAATGGACTGATTGGATCTCCTTGCAGTCCAAGGGACTCTCAAGAGTCTTCTCCAACACCACAGTTCAAAAGCATCGATTCTTTGGCGCTCAGCCTTCTTCACAGTCCAACTCTCACATCCATACATGACTACTGGAAAAACCATAGCCTTGACTAAATGGACCTTTGTTGGCAAAGTAATGTCTCTGCTTTTGAATATGCTCTCTATGTTGGTCATAACTTTTCTTCCAAGGAGTAAGCATCTTTTAATTTCATGGCTATAGTCACCATCTGCAGTGATTTTGGAGCCCCCAAAAATAAAGCCTGACACTGTTTCCACTGTTTCCCCATCTATTTCCCATGGAGTGATGGGACCAGATGCCATTGTACAAACGATTGCCAACCTTTTTGTTTTTGTTTTCCATATGTTACTCTCTGCTCTTCCTCCTGAATACTGTAATGGGATAGTTTTACTATTTGGATTAAATAGAATTTTGTTCTGAAAATTCTGATTCCCGTTAAGTTAAAAAACTGCACATGGGAATAGCTGGGCTCAAAGGAAAACCAAGGATGCATTTCAACCTGAGGACATTTCTTCAGATTCTGGCGTCATTTACAATCATTTGAAGGCTCCTCTCTTAAGGAAGGGTTCCAGGGCACTCTCTCACCCTGTCATAGCCTGTGATGGAAGGAAGCCTGCTCCGTCCTCTCCAAATCTGTAGATTCTCTTGCTGCTCTGTCTGCGGCCTCACTTTCCCTCCGTCTCTGCCTCCTTCCCTCCACTCTCCTTCCAAGGGGCTTCTGGAGGGATGTTTCTCCTGGAGCTTGCACAAACCCGTCCTCAGGTAGGCATGTCAGCTCGAGTATTTGTGCTTTCCTGCGGTTCAGGGACCTGAGTGGAGGCCCAGAAAAGCTGCTAACGTCTGACCAGTCTCACGGCACAGGACCTGCATCCCTGGGGAAGCCACCTCGACCCGTCCTCTGAGACTCCAAATCACACTGGGTTGCAATACACGTCTGCAGGCACCCGGAGCCGCCAGTCAAGCCACCTAAGAGCCGCCACCTTATCCTGTTTAAACAGCTCTTCTTCTTCCAAGTAGAGCCCATTCCCTGGAGCCCCCGCCTGGCATGGCGCTCAGCCCACCTTAAACACCAGATGATGTCCAGAGGTAATGCACGTTGATGCGCCAACTCTCCCTGAGCCCTACCCTCTTCGCCTTCCTGCTTCCCTCCTCATTCAGCTCAGTCCATCCTTCATTATAATCAGTCTTTTGCTACACCTCTCATTCCATGGCCTCTTTCCCCTCTATATCAGTTTTGTTTTCTTTTTTAAAAAATTTATTGGGGTATAGTTGATTTGCAATGGTGTGCTGGTTTCTGCTGTTCATCAAAGTGAGTCAGTTATACGTAATATAGATACTTATCTATGCTGCGATAACAAATTCTCACAGACTTCAGGACTCAGAACAACACCTATTTGGTAGCATACATTTTTCAAGCATCAGGATTTCAATTAACTGCCCGCCGCCACCTGCCCTGTGCCTCGCCCAAGCCAAGTCCTTTCCTGGGATCTCAAAACCCTGCAACCAGCCAGGAATTGGCAGGGGCTGCCTTCGGAATCCTGTTCCAAACTCATGCAGGGTTCACCTCTGGCTGCTGCAGGCCTTATGCAGTTTGAGCCCCTTCTTAGAAGGTTTGCTGGTGAGCTCGGCCCACTCAGGATAATCTCCTTTGATGAGCTCTAAGGATCTGATTCCAGTATTCTTGCCTGGAGAATCCCATGGACAGAGGAGCCTGGAGTGCTACAGTTCATGTGTTCACAAACAGTCAGGCATGACTGAGTGACTAACACCCAGATATCTGATTAGCAACCTGCAAAACAGTCAGGCATGACTGAGTGACTAACACCCAGATATCTGATTAGCAACCTGCAAAATCTTTTCATCTCTGCTACATAGTATAATGTAACTATCGCATCCACAGGCCCTGCTCACACCAGGGACCCAGAATCCCGGAGGATGTCTTTCATTCTGTCCACCACATTGTGGGATGCATCCACCAAAGCACCAGGCCCCAGACAGAGTTAACATCTCACCTGAACATGTATATTCATGTGGGTGAAAAACACACATATCCTGACTGATCTCACTTTATGTTCTTTTTTGTTGGAAATACAGTTGATTTACAATACTGTGTTAATTTCTGCTGTACAGCAAAGTGATTCAGGTATATGTATCAGTTCAGTTCAGTTTAGTTGCTAAATTGTGTCCAACTCTTTGCCACCCCATGGACTGCAGCACACTAGGGCTCCCTGTCCATCACCAATTCCCCATGCTTGCTCAACTCATGTCCATCAAGTCTGTGATGCCATCCAACCATCTCATCTTCTGTTGTCCTCCTGCCTTCAATTTTTCCCAACATCAGGGTATTTTCCAATGAGTCAGTTCTTCAAATCAGGTAGCTAAAGTATTGGAGCTTCAGCATCAGTCCTTCCAATGAATATTCAGGACTGATTTGCTTTAGGATTGACTTGTTTGATCTCCTGTAGTCCAAGGGACTCTCAAGAGTCTTCTCCAACATCACAGTTTAAAATCATCAATTCCCTGACACTCAGCTTTCTTTATGGTCCAACTCTCACATCCATGCATGACCACTGGAAAAACCATAGCTTTCACTAGATGGACGTTTTCTTTTTAAATAAACTTATTGGAGTATAGATTTGCAATGGTTTCTGCTATATATATGCATTTAATATTCTTTTCCATTATGGTTTGTCACAAGATATTGAGTATAGTTCCCTGTGCCTTGTTGTTTAATTATGTAATAATTGCATCTGCTAACCCCAAATCCCAGTCCACTACTTTATATTCTGAACTACAAGCTTAACACTCACTTTGCTTGGACCCTTGGGGTCTTCAGCTCTCCTATCAGTTTGTTCTCTTCCTCCTCTGGATAACGACTCCCCTATAAGACTCTCTTACGTCTCCTGCCTGGTTTTTAAAGTGACCATTTGGGGGCTTCCCTGGTAGTGTAGTGGTAAAGAGCCTGCCTGCCAGTGAGTTTGATCCCTTGTCTGGGAAGATCGCACATGTCGTGGAGCAGCTCAGCCCATGCACTGCAACCATGCAGCCTGTGCCCTAGAGCCTGGGAACACAACTACCAAGCCCACGTGTCACAACTACTGAAGCCTGTGTGCGCTAGAGCCTGTGCTCCACAACAGGAGCCGCCGCCACAGGGAGAAGCCCGCGCACTGCAGCTGGGGAGTAGCCCTCCCTCTCTGCACTGGAGAAAAGCCTGCACAGTAAGGAAGACCCTGCACAGTCAGACATAAATAAATACAGTTTAAAATAATAAAGAAAATAAAATGACCATTTGGATGCCTGTGCCAGATGACTCCCCTATGTCTGCATCCACATCCCCACCTTCCCGCCTGACTTTCCTGCCCGTTGTGTTGGGTGAGCCATCTCCACGCTGATTGTGGGCCAGACCTCTCCAGTGTGTCCTGAACTCCCTCCCCTCAGCTGCCAGGGACAGAGCTCCTGTAATTTTCTCCTTATTCTGCATCGTTCAGTCTTCTTACGGTAAGAACTGTTCCTCATTTCTCTTGTCTTAGAAGCATCCCTCTCATGACCCCCATGACAGCCGTGATGCTCTTCCTTAGGAGTTGGCCGGGCTGAATCTGTCTCATGGAGCTGTCTACACCTGCTCTCCTCCGTTCTTTCTGGAATCCACTTCCTTCAGGTGTGGCCTCCACCATTTGCTAGTCACAGCTCTTGCCAAAGTCATAAATGGCTCCCCCCACTTTTTTTTTGCCAGACCCAGTGGTCATTTCTCAGTCTTCATCTCACTGAAGCGCTTCACACCGCTGAGCACACCTACCTTCCTGAAGCTCTTTACATGGTTTCCGGGAAACCACCTGCTGTTGCTTTGCCTGTTTGATGATGTCGTGTGGTATCCAGTAGTTAAATGCAGGAAGCTGAGGTGCAGGAGAGTGTGTATGCGGTGCTCGTATTTGTCTAAAAATTATGTATTTGCTCATATTGGCATGAAATATATCTGTGAGGAAGCGCAAGAACATTGGTTGCTTTCAGACAGGGACTCTCAGTGGCTGGGGACAAAGATTAGGTCCATTTGCGTCTTCTGACTTTTTACCATGTGAAGATATTACCTATTCAAAATCAATGAAGTTAGAAGCACACCAACCAGCATCATAGGAAGTGGCTGGTTGGGTGACGGCAGAGGTGGTGTCCAGCTTGTGGCTGCCGAGCGTCTGGGGCCCCTGGCCTCTGCTGGAGTTGCTAGGTGGCTGTGACTCTCTGGTCCCTGCACAGTGGCACTGAGACTTCTGGAGTGGACACACTTCTGGCAACACTGCCAACTAGACGGTTAAATTTTTTTAGTAAAACTATATCGGAGGGAAACGGTTCATGCATTCCTTTTTTGCCTGTGGGAAACAGATGCATAACAGGGCAGGACTGCATGAAGCAAGAGGTGGCCATGAGCTTGATGTGTTCCTCAAATTGTTGCAATCCCAGAGAAATGGGAAGAGGAGGAAAGAGGAATCTGCCTTAGAAGGGAAAAGAAGACAGGATAGCTTGATCAAGATACAACTGAAAGGAACCATTTTATTAATTTTTAATTAAAATGCTTTCACAAGGAGACAGAATTCATATTGCCAAAAATTTCATTTCGGAGTTTTGTCCAGTCACAATATTATTATTTGCTGCCTGTAAACTGTGTTGATCTTTTATTGTTTATTTCCAAGCTAAAACACTCTGTTTTACCTCACAAAAATGGACACATTTTGGCTCCTCAGTGTGGAGTATGTTCTTTTATGGAAGGGATGTTGGAGGTGTTAAGGTGAGTGTGTCTATGTGTGTTTGGGGGTGAGTGGGGACATGGGTACAAGTCGAGATTCCTTTAAAAAATTATTAAGTGTCTAGATGAGTCATGGAAAGTTTTTCCTTATTTGGTTCTGTGAGAATCCCCTCTTCCCCTTTCCCCTGAATCTACAACCAGAGTTTTCACACTACCCATCCATCTATTTCATTTTTTTGACTTAAGGGATATGAGGGTAAAACAGCTATTTTCTTATTTATTTAGAACCCTCTTTGCTGACCCTTAAATGCTCAAGCTCTTTTAATTTGTGTTCATTCATTCATTCACTTATTGAGATATCCAAGTAATGAAGTGTTTGGGGGAAATGTCAGGTTTTAATTACCCAGAATGCTAGAATGCCAGGTTCAAAGCCATAGAGTTGTTAAAGCACGTTCAATGTTAGGCTGTGTTAGTACAGTCCTGGGACCAATGAGGAGGACAATGCCAGACCCCTGTTGTAACATCGAGTTGGTGATATGCAAGGTATGCTGTCCTCTCAGGAGGCTCTTTTGAGAAAGTTAGAGGAATTGGAAAGCAATAGGGGAGAGCATGATACCTGCCTTCAAGTATTCTAGGGATGAGAATGAGAATAAGAGTTTAGCCTTGTAAATGCCAAGTGGTAAGTGTTGTAGGTACTGGATTCAGTCTGAGGGTAGCACGAAGTTCCAGGAAGATGATTTCTTTCCACATGTCTGCATCTCGCAGAAATGGAATTGGAGGCCTGGGAGAGGGGCACACACTGTGAAAGTTCCAGCACAGGCTGGGCAGGTTTAATTTTCACTCGGATGCTTGGAGAAGATGACATTTCACATCTCTTGCTTTTCTATTTATGTTCTAGGATAGTGGCTCTTGACCTTTTCTGAGTCTTATTCTCCTGTGATTCTAATAAAAGCTATCACTTCTCTCCCCAGAAACAAAAGCACATATGATACTATTTCTTCCTGTACTAGATAGGAAAAAAATAGATTTCAAGAGAACAGCTCTGGGGGAAGAACCCCTAGGTCTTCAAAGATCAAATACTGAAAACTACTGCTCTGGATGATTTCTTATTTCCATAGGGTTTGAATAATGAAAGCTTTCATCAGAAACTAAACATGCTTTTAAATCATACTTCAAGAAACAGCGTTTTCCTTCTAACTTGTTTGAACAAAGCACATAGATCATTGAAATGAATTTGTTTTATGGGCTTTGTAACAATGGGTTGGGAACAATAACAGATTAAATACTTATTAACTGGGAAGCCTTTTGAGAAGTCGAATTCTAAATTTAGTTGAATATAACTGCTAACTATAGATTTATTTATAATGAATAACTTCTATTTTCTTACATGGTTCTTATGAGGTTCTTATAATAACTTCGCTTTACAAATGACCGAACTGAGCTTCAGAGAACTTCACTGGGTGGCCTGAGACCAGAATGAGAGGGAGCCTATGTCTGATGAAGAGTCACTCATAAACGGATTCAATTCCTGGTTCTGATTCTGATGTATGACCTTAGAGAAATCAGCACCTCTCTACCTCAATTTCCTCTTTGTGGAGCCAGAGGTGTTGTCAACCTTTAAATGAGACACATGGCCTTCATACCTATCAGCGAGGTGTGTTTGAGACGCGTGTTCTGAGATGATCTCTGTACACTGCTCAGCACAAAGGTAGCTCAGAGCAAGCCAGTGATTGTGAAAAAGGTAGTTATGATAACATCACAACAGAAGCTAATTCTTTAGGCCTTGTATTCTATAATGCTTTCCAAGACTTAACTAATTGTTTCAGTAAAAGTAGTAAATTAGTTTTAATAAAAAATTTAATTTTGTGTATTGCAAAGATAAGAAGATAAAACCTACATTGGTTATTAAAGTGGTTATTTATTACCAGTATCACTGAACTATCTGCTTTGTTTATCTAATTCTATATAACAAAATACCCACCAAAAGTTAGTAGCGTGAAACAAACCCTATATTATGCCCATCATTTCTGTGGGTCAAAGCTTTAGGCCGGCCCCTGGGAGAAGACCCATCTCTGCTCTGCTCACCTTTAGCTGCTGTGTCTAAAAGGCTGAGGGCTGGAATCACCACTCCTCTGGGGGGTGATGCTGGTAATACCCACCACAGGTGGGGCCTTTGTGGTGAGCCTTCTGGGGTATCACTCTATATCTTTGTGTGGCCTCTGTCTGTGGGCTTTCCAGCATGGTGGCTTCAGGCAGCCAGACTTTCCACATATTGGCAAGGACTTCATAAGACAAATCTCCTGAGAGACAGACAAACAGAGCCAGCTGAGGCTGGATCCCCTTTGCTAGCTTAGCTTGCGAAGGCACACAGTACCACTTCTGCATCCTAGCTGGGAGAAGCGAGTTGCTATGGCTGCCTGTGGTCAAGGAGAGAATTATATGCCATCTTTTCCTTGGGGGTTTAAAACCATCACCTTCTGAAAGTCTCCTTATAACTTCCTTATTTATTAATAGTATGGGTGTGGCAGGAATCTGTGGTGGTCCAGTGGTTAGGGCTCTGCACTGCAAGGGGCATGAATTTGATCCCTGGCTGGGGAGCTAAGACTGAACATGCCATGCCGTGCAGCAAAAGGAAAAAAAAAAAAAAATGGGCAAATTAGTTATAAATATGTTGGGGGTAGATGGGGAGCAGCTGTGTATAGAGAAAAGACTACCTCTGGCTTCAGGAGATTACAGTTCAGGTGGGAAAGCTAATACTTTGCTAAGAAAAGATAACCAGGAGTACCTTTGGGATAAAAAGTTCCAAATGATAAACTGTGTTTGAGGTGAGGAGGCTTGTGTTCCAGCTCCATTCCTGCCACCGACGTGCCGTGTGACAGCGTCTGGGCCGCACAGGGCTCCTGATTTCCATTTCTCTTTCGGGGCAGATGGATGTGGGGCAGCCTGAGTGAAGAGGGAGAGCCCTCTGCTCCCACTGCCGTGTTCCTGTATAAATCTGTGAAGGAGGTTTCACTCCAGTGTACCGATTTCTTAAAGCGGTTGGTATATATCTCAGAGTGCCATGGAGAACCCAGAAGCAAATCAGTTCATATGTGCTTCATGAATAGATACATCTGTATTATATATCTATCTTGTATATATCTAACTACCTTATATATATACAAGTGTATAATATACAGGTGTATGCATATATATATATGTATATATTTTATGACAGCATGGGGATAGGAAATTTTTATGTCTTTGCAATTGATATATGTGATGTAAAACAAATAGAAAAGGAAACGTGAAGACTGTGTTATAGAATATACAGTTACAACTCTAAGAGATATAGATACGAAATTTATATATAAATATAACCATTAGATGTCAAATAGTTGTCTGCAGGGACTGACCCCTGTGGGCAATGGGCATGTACTGCCCTCGAGGCTGCAGACTCAGTAACAGTTGCCCCTATTGCCACCCAGCTTGAGCAAGTTACTTATTCTCACTCACCCTCACTAGCCACGTCCAATCAAGTAACAACCTTGAATGACTCTACAAGGTCCCTTCCAAGTCATAGAAAAGCATTGATTTGCTGACTTTTTTTGGTTGTTGTTGCTGTTGTTCATACCCATCTGTGACCAAATTCATGTGTTAAAACACACATTTATTGTCTATAGTATAAACGCTTGAATATATGAAGAAATGTCCTTTAAATAAAGTCTTCTGTTGAATCCTCTGGGAAGCAAAAGGAGACTTCTTTTACAAACACAACTCTGTACTGCACTCAGACTTTTTACTATTACAACATTCATTGTACATATATCTACAGAATCTTAGTGCCTTGTCCCCTGGGTCTCTGGACATCATTAAAATGTTTCGTTGGTTACAGTTCTGATTTTATCTGTGTCCTGGTCTGCTCCATTCTTGCCCTTTTAAGGTCCTCCTCTGGCCAGTTATAGCACCTCTGGGCCCCAGCCCAAAGTCTCTGTGATGGGTAAACACTATATTCCCATTAAGACGGATGAGTCTTTGTCAGCAGCGCTGCTGGGGAAACCATCTGTTAGGTCCAGGCCATCTGCGCTTCAGGAAAGTCCTGGAACGCTATTGAATTGTAGAGCAACCCAGCCCTTCCATCCTGACGGAGAGTAGTTTGCCTGGTTAGATGTGTGAAGAGGTCGTTATGCATTACCTTGTTGAGTCCTCCAAAACATTGTGAGGTGAGGAACTTGAGACACCAAGGTGCTGAGCCAGCTGTCAGAGGTGAAGACTCTAGCAAGGGGCGAGGCTGGAGTTGGTCAACGCATCTGGGTGGGGGGTGCGGGCTGGCATGGGCATGATTCAGGACCCTGGAGTGGGGGTGCACGGAGATGGAGGTTGAGGGGAGCAGCAAGCATCACAGAAAGTTTTAAAGAAGCAGAGCTTGGCAGCGAGGTGGAAAAGGAGAGAAGGGGAAGGAAGAGCTAAGTTACTACAGGTTAAAACCTGCCGTGGGGAAGCGAACATGTTACTGACTGAACTGAGGAGTCTCATGTCCTCAAGGTGCAAACAGGATTTTTTTTCCCCCAGAACTACTACCAGTGATGCCCTGTTCAACCAGTGTTTCTGCTGGATGATGATCCCTTAAAAACACCTCAGGTGAGTCGATGCCTTTTCTGTGGGTTTTGGTGTTAGCAAGTCTGGTTTCAGTGGCTCTCTGGGACAGCTCCCTGGGGGTGCAGCTATCTCAGAAGGGGCCTTGCAGCTGAATGCTCTGCTGGTGCCATCTTGACATTCTTCGTGATGCTGTTCCTTGTCCCACGCGCTCGGGGCTTCAGCCCCATGTGGAAGGCCTTCTGCTACCTCCCACCTCCTCTACCCCAAACCCCCGCAGAAATACTCCCCTTCCTGCTACTGTCCAGTAATGGCTGCTGCCTGTCCCTGGGCGCCTGGAGGAGCCAGGCAACCCAGGGCTTCCACGTGGGGCACAGGGGCCAGGTCCCAGGATGGCCAACATGCTGGGTGAACCTCTCACCCACTCCCGCCCAGATACCCGCACGGAGGGTACAATACCCCTGGGGATCCAGCAGCCCTGGGAAGAGGAGGCTGGGAGCTGTTAGGCCCAAGTCTGCACGTTTAGGAGCATCCTCTGTTGGCCGAATGGGATCCCTATGCTTGGGGAAGAAGGACATTAAGTAGGAGTAAAAAGCTCCACAACTGGTTGAGAGGCCATGTGTCAAAGGACAAAGCTTTAAACTTTTAGTACCTTTCAGGGTTATTTTTCTTTTTAAACAAGGAGTCTCACATTTTCCTTCTGCATTGAACCCTGAAAATAGTATAGCAAATTTGGATTACTATGTTTTAAAAATTTTTTTTATTGGAGTACAGTTGATTTGTTGTGTTAGTTTCAGGTATACAGAAAAGTGAATCAATTTTACATATATCCCCTCTTTTTCAGATTCTTTCCCTTTTAGGTTATTACAGAATATTGAGTAGAGTGCCCTGTGCTATACAGTAAGGTTATTACCTTTTAATCATTTTATTCTTTTACAAAGTCTAATCCCATGTTCCACTGAGAATGCCCACTCGGCCTCTCCCCTGCCCTCTGCCCTGCTAGCAGGGTGGGGTGGAAAAGGGATGGATGGCTCTGTGGACTTGGGAAACGTGACAGCCCCATGTCCATGATCAGAGGATGCTGCTTGCTTTCTGTTGTTCATCGTAATTGCTGGAGAACTCCTCTACTACAGACTTGGGGTGGGGAGATGGAGATCCCCCAATCCTGCTGATAAGGGGCTCACTCCCAAGGAGTTTCCTGGGTAATGGTGGTCTCTCCTGGGTCCTGCCAGCCATCGATGCTGACCTCTAGTTGGCAGTTTCATGCAGGTTCATGTGAGGCAGCAGGACCCTGGGACCCACCCTGACCCCAATCTATCCTCCCTGCTTCTGGCTCTGGAGCTTCCGGGCTCAGGCAGGTACTGTCCCGTGCATCTGGGAGTTCTTGGCCCTTCTCTGCCATGCTGGTTCTCCCCTGAGCTCCGTTGGCACCAGGACTAGTTGGCCATTCCGGTGACTCAGAGGACATCCAACTAGAGAGCAAAGTGCCTCGCCTCCATCACCGTCTCTCAGTTACACAAAAACTTCCAGACACATCTGTCTTCTGAACTTAAACCTTGGTTTTTGAGGCACAGAACAATCTAAAAAGGCTGTAACTAGTTGGCTGTCAAGAGATGGCCGATCCTTACAAACACTGCATCTCTCCCCTAATCTCCAAATAGCCCAGATCATCCTCTCTTGCCCATGGGGGCAGAGCAAGCAGAGGGCTACTTGCAAGAACTGAGCCCTCTTTGGACTTAAATTTAACATCTCTGCTTCCAGCAGAACACTAACTCCCCTCCAATCCCTGCAATCATTTCGTGATTTCCTAGGGCAGGAAAGGATCTTAATTAGCTGACCTCTCAAAATTCTGTTATCCACATGAAAGCATATTGTTTTTGCAAGCTCAGCAATGAATATATGTGTCAACATTGTTAATACTTAATTACTTATTATCAGTAATGTGCATATCATTTAGGGAGAGTCTGCATAAGACATGGGGCTTTCCAGGTGGCACATGGAAATAATCTGCCTGGCAATGACAAAGATGCAAGGTTCGATCCCTGAGTGGGGAAGATCCCCTGGAGCAGGAAATGGCAACCTGCCCACTCCAGTATTCTTGCCTGAGAAATTCCATGGTCAGAGGAGCCTGGCAGGCTGCAGTCCATGGTGTCGCAAAAGAGATATGACTGAGCACAGCATATGCTCCATGGAGCATGGAGACCATAGGACAGAGTAAGGCCTTGAAGGGTGCATAGGATTTAGAGAAGCTGTAAGAAGGAGGAAATGCTTTTCAGAAAGGGAGAATAAATAAAAGAATAAATAAAAGAGGGAGAATAAATAAATAAAAGAGTTCAGGTTGTCCCTAGTATTTGAGGAATATTCCACAATACACAGAATCTTAGTCCATTTTCCCTTCAGAACTCCCAGCCGTCCCCAGGAGTAGTCTTGCTTTGGAGCCATTCCAGTTGTAGGTGACCATTAGGGGCAAAGTGATGGGAGTAGCTTATTTGAGCTGCTACCCTGATGAGGGTTCTGCCAGACTTTCCAGCCTGGGCTTTGGAATTCAACACCAGGGTCTCCAAATAAGCAAGACAGAAGGACAATTTGTCTCCACCATCAGCAGGTTAACTAGTGGGCCAGCCACAGCCCTCCACAGGGAAAGGGTCACTCAGACACACTGATGCAAAGACAGACACTAGTTCTCAGAAACAGTTAGATCCATGGACAGTGCCAGCCAGCCTGGTAGGTCCAGGGGAACCCCCACCATGGGAGAAATGTGTTCCTGTTGATCAGGAGTCCAGGAACTTGTTCAGGAAATGAAATAATTTCTCTTGAAGCCAAAGTGTCTGTCCTAGAAGTGGAGCTTGAGGAAGGGATGGGGTTGATCTGTGGAGGGTCAGCTCTTCAGGAGACTGAGGGAAGGAGAGTCGAGGAGGAAGGGATGGAGCTGGAAAGGATGTGATGGAAGGGGAAACCTTGCTCGGCTCATCCAGGGGGTACAGTGGGGATGTTGGACTGGACTCTGCAAAGTGGTCCTTCCTTGATGTCAGGGCCTGAGTTACTGTAGCCTGTGTCAAATGGGGGTTGCAGGCTCTGGTGAGAGGAGAGGAGAGGAGAGAAGAGACTCAACTCCTAGGCTTGATTCTAATCGTCCAGGGGCTTGGAGAAGGGGGGCAGGTGTGAGCTGTTGGCAGACAACACTCCTAGCTGCCAGCTTATGGGTGTAGAAGCCCAGGTAAGCACCCCACAGTGTTTACCCCAGTATCAGGAGAGGGACTTCTTACTATCATGCAGTTCAATGTCCCTCTTCAACCTACCTGCCTACCTGGACCCAGATAGGGCCCCAAGCCCACCTGCATAAGAGATCAGGGCCCATCATAAGTCTTCTCTTGGT
Source organism: Oreotragus oreotragus (assembly GCA_006410675.1). Classification (NCBI taxonomy): domain Eukaryota; kingdom Metazoa; phylum Chordata; class Mammalia; order Artiodactyla; family Bovidae; genus Oreotragus; species Oreotragus oreotragus. The sequence goes on from SJYX01005035.1 coordinate 284,868, forward strand.
AGCAAAACAAACAAGAGGCCACAGCCTTGACATATTCTTTCCCCTGCCATCAGCTGACAGCTCTCCTAGGTAGGGCAGCAGGTCCCAGCACCATTCTGTGTAAACCAAGCAAGACAATCAGAGTTCTTCAGTACAAAACAGCCCCATGGGCAGGAATTAAGAAAGGATGTGTGTAGGTTTCCTCTTTTCCAGATACATGTGCAATATCTATGATTTATGGCATTTTGAGAATTGATTCATATTGAATCATTTTTATTGTATCAGAGCAACATACTTCCTCATTAAGTGGAAAAACAAACCAGAGACAAAGCTATTTTAGTCTCCCAGATTTTTTTTACTATAATTGAACCATGAAGGTTTTCAGTGTAAAAATACATGGAATGATACAATTTAAAATTCTTATCAATTCTGATGAGGAAGTGGTGGTTTCTGCAGAGTGGGTGGGAGTGAAAAGGGGAAGGAGTATGATAGGAATGAATTTGTCCAGATAAAGAAAAAAAAAGTCTTCTGTTAAAACAGTTTTTCAACAAAAGATTTCCCTCAAAATTGACTTGACATTTCTAATGTAATTTGTTTTTAGAATTTTATACACACAGTTACAAAATGGGGATCATACAGTACAAAGAGTTTATAACTTGTTTTTTCTAAACTAATAATAAATAAGTTATACAAATATATATATTTCTAAAATGCATTCTCAAATGGATAGGCTTCCATTTTGTGAATGTATCACAATATGTTTAATTATCTTCTATTGGACATTTATTTATGGGGTGGTGACATTTTGATTTTAATTATGCATGGTGTCAAAACAGTATCATGAATAAATAGGCTGGATTCACATTGTTTGGTGACAAGATTTCCTTTGTCATTGACTAAAATCTGTAAAAGTACTTTTGCATTTTGGAACAATAAATTTACTAAGTGGTTATATTCTTGATGAAATGTCTCCTGTGATGGAGACTAGTGCTATTTAGAAGCAGTTTTATTTTACAATTATCCAACAAATATATACTTCCACAAGCAGAATTTTCCATTTCAAGACTTCTGAGGTAAAGGAAATTGGTATAATCCTTATTTCTACAGTAAAATTAAAATCATGCCACGATAAAATCCTTATACTAAGCAGCTAGTGACTCCTGAAAAATGATTTTTAAGTCGGAAAAAAAACAACAAAACAACAAATGACACTGAATTACTAGCTTTTTTGGTAAGTCATTCATTATTAAGAAAATTTGAGAACTACCACTCAGTTTGAAAGTCCAGACAAACCAGACTATTGTTCAGCTCCTCAGATGTTCTAGTGCCTGAGATGTATCCCAGGTCTGGTGTTTCAGTTGAGGTGTCTTATAAGTTCTTGGCCATAAATTGAGTAGAGGGCCACTGTACAATCTCTATAGTCCCTTTTATTCTAAGAACAGGAAGATGCAGAAAGTCACACAAAGTTAGGCTCAGAGCCATGGATATTGCATTCTTACGATTCTGAACTCTGCAGAACACCCACACCCACACTCACACCCACCCACACACCCACACACACACACACACACACACACACACACACACAGGTACAGTTAATTTAAAACAAAACATAAAGGTTCCAAAGTCAGTCACACCATTTACTAGCCCTCTTAGAGTTAACCTTTGTGTATGTGTCAGTTTTTGCATCTATCAATATAAAGAGATTAAACTAGAGTGGATGGAGATACACAGACTTTTAGTGCTAAAAGGTACTGTCAACATTTAAAATAGGCAAGCAGTTTAGCCAGTAACATCGAGGCTATTTGGGAATAGAGGAATTGCAGTTTGGAACACGCCAACTATGGCAAACCTTAGGCAAGTCCAGAGAACAAAGACGAAGAGCATGTTTTGTTTTTATTAGCACAATCACCCTTTTGGTTTGATTTTCCTCACATTTCATTTATAGAAAGGCATAATGGGAAGTGGTGTTAACACATTGTGGTGGTGTTTCATTGGCTGAGTTGCAGCGATTTCTCATCGGGTAGGTCGTTCCTGGGTGAGGAGAAAATCTTTCTTCTCCCATCTAGGGTATGTAAAGGAAGCTGGGAGAGGTACTTGCCTGAACACCCCCTACTTCCAGGCTTCCCAACTCCATTTTGGAGGTTCCCCATTCTTCATTTTCGTAGTATTTTGTGGAATCAGTGCATTCCTTTTTCCAAATAGTAAGCTTACTTCTAGATGTGGGTGGGGTGGGGGGTGGAAGGTCAGAGAGGAGGGACCGCAGCTAAAATTCTTATCCAGATCATGTAACACCCAAATCCAGGGTGCTTTCACATGATTATGAGTCTCACAGCTATATTGCTCTAAAATGTACACATTTTTGATCATCCAAATGGGAGTTTGTCCTGACAGTGAACACTGATGACTAGAATCCTTTAAATTTGTCATGTTTTGGGAGGTGTTGCTAAAAACTGGCTGTCTGCTAACCAGTTTTGAGTGCCCTTTGAACAGGGGTTGTTTTGCTCTTCATCCAAGGAGAATAAATTTAAACCATCATCTATCTTTCTTGAGTCCATATCTGCCTGTTCTCAGACTCAATCCTGTGGCTAAAAGCATGGCCAAAAATAGCAACACAGAAAAACAGTAACAAACAAGTGGTAACACAGAGTGGGAGGGTAAAGCAATGATCATGAAGCAGCCTGTGCTGTTTATTAGATTCAAATCTTAAAACAGGGGCAGGCGTAATCTCGGGGACTCAATCTTATTTTGAAATAAAGTGCTTTCTATTATTTCAAGCATCAGCTGACCTTGGGGCTCATGTTGATGCACTCCTTTTTTTCCAAATAGGAAACTTCATTCTAGACGTAGGTGGGGGTGGAGGTGGTTGTGGAAGGACAGAGAGTAAGGACCGCAGCCCAAGTTCTTATCCAGATCATCTAATACCCAAATGCAACCAGTTACTTTGTGGATAACAGTGTTCCCTCAGATTTGCCTGCAGCTGTCGCCCTTGGGAGGATAACACTCACTCTTTCTCTGGGAGGTTAAGGCTTCAAGCGAGTCTTGCGGACAGCGGTACGGCCTCCCTCCGAGGCTGCCAGGTGGGGGCGGAGAGGCTTCTCTGGCCCCAGTCATTTTCCCTGATACAGATGTTGTCGGGGGGATTAGGTGTTATTAGCAGCTAGAGACAACAGGACTTCATAGAAAGTAGGGGCGGGGACAGGAGATATTTGTAGCAAGCAGAGAACCAGAAGTTGCTGGGTCATGCAGAAAAGCAGGTGGGGTTTGGCCCCAGGCCAAGGGGTGGAGCTTTCTTTTCTTGCTAGTTTCTTCATCACTGAGGAGGGCATTGCTAACTGTCCTTGAGCACGTTTTTTCAAGGGGTGAGAAAGTAATATTACCATACTAATTAAGCTCTAACCCACTCAAGGATGGGAAGGATTAGTAGAGGCCACTCTAGCTACCAAAAAGTTCCTAGAGAATATGGACCACCCCTCAGTATTTTGTATCATGGGCTATGGCAACATGCCAGATGGGAGGATCAGTCAACTTTTCTGTTAAGAGCTGGTTGGTAAGTGTGGTCAGCTTTGCACACCACTCAGTCTCATTGAAACTATATAACTGTTGTAGGCTGAGAGCAGATATAGACAACAAATAAATGAGTGTGTCAGTGTTTCAACATTTAATTTACAAAAAAGAGGGGAAGGATGAATTTCCAATTGGACATTTTCAATTTTCTAGCTAGTTCCTCCTACCCAGCTAAAAATCTTGGGATTATCATTGATTTCTTTTTCTCCTTTATTTTCCACATTTAATCTTAATCAGTATTATTATTGATTCTATCTTCTCAGTAGCTTTTCTGTCATCTCCAGTCTTTTTTGACCAACTTATCTAAAGCACGTTCAGCCCAACTGTCCCCCATCTCAGCACACTCTTTCCTTCATAGCTCAGGCTACAACATGAAGTTATCTAATTTATTTGCTTACTTGTTTATTGTTTGTCTCCTGCACTAGAATGTTCTTGAGGGCAGGTTCCTTTTGCCTGGCACAAGGCAGATGTTTAGTGAATACTTGTTAAAGAGAAAGAACTGAGAAAGTCCCCTCATCTGTAATTTCCCACATTCTGAATTTCATCTTTCATGTGAAATCTAGAGCTATGACAGGAAAAAGCATGTACGTGTGTGCTAAGTTGCTTCAGTTGCGTCCGACTCTTTCTGACCCTATGGACTGTAGCCTGCGTGATTTCTCTGTCCATGAGATTCTCCAGGAAAGAATACTGAAGTGGGTTGCCATGTCCTCCTCCACGGGATCTTCCTGACCCAAGGATCGAACCCTCATCTCTTGTGTCTCCTGCATTGGTGGCAGGTAGATTCTTTACAACCAGTGCCACCTAGGAAGCCCCCATTTAACCTTAATTAACTCCTTATTCCAAATACAGGTTAGGGCTTCAACATACTAATTTGTGGGGACACAATTCAGGCCATAGCACCCCCATAACAGGACCTGTGTCCTTTGGTTGTGGGAGCGGCAGCCAGCCAGAGATCATGACCAGGATGGGAGCCAAGAATAAACACCCTCCCCTCATTCTCATCCCTTCATCAGAGCTGCTCAGACTGTGTGAGAACCGGACCACAGCCCAAAAGGTGAGGGAGACAACTGATAGAATTAACAGTAAAAAGCCTCATGGATCTGGAGTGGTACACAAGCCCTCGTACTCTCCTTCCTTTGGCACCTTAGTACCCACCCAAACTTGTTTGTGAACCAAGTTTATGTCTTCATCACAGAGGAGACATGAAGTCCTACCAGCTACTGAATTGTCATGAGGTGACGTCAATTCAGTCATGCCCGGGGCTGGAGCTAAAACATTAGGGATCACTGGGATTTTTCATGCAAAGTAGCAGAGGGAAAAGGAAGAAAAATCAAATGGCACCAACAGTAGCGGATCCAGTCCCCACACCTATTAGCTGGACACTGCAGAGCCTCCTTCCTCTACCACACATTCATCTCTGTGTCTTCCTTTGTCTCTGCCAGACCAATGGCTGGACAGGTCTTTCCTTCTGGTATGTTTGAGCTTCAACCCTGAATATAGTTTGGAAGGACTGATGCTGAAACTCCAATACTTTGGCCACCTGATGCAAAGAACTGACTCATTGGAAAACACCCTGATGCAGGAAAAGACTTAAGGCAGGAGGAGAAGGGGACAACAGAGGATAAGATGGTTGGATGGCATCATTGACTCAATGGACATGAGTTTAAGTAAGCTCCGGGAGATGGTGAAGGACAGGAAAGCCTGGCATACTGCAGTCCATGAAGTTGCAGGGTCAGACACCATTGAGCGATTGAACAACAAGTAGATAAGCAAATGAATCCCAGAATCTTACTTTGAGGGTCTTCTCTTGGAGTCATTATGTAATACAAATTTCCCCTACTATCTGAAAGTAGAGTGTCCTATGAAACCTGGTGTAAGTTAAAACGGCATAAAGTGAAGAAGCAATGTCTTAGGCCACATCTTGCTAATGGATGCACAGAATAAGTAGAGATAGAGCACAGGTGTTCACAGACAGTTCAAAGCTGTAGCCGCTCGATGCTGAGTGTGCTTCCCAGGGGAGGGGCTGGGGGGTGCTGCCCTCACTAGCTGCAAAATGAGCCGAACGCTAGTTTTTCCTTTTTGCCTTTTTTCTTAAAAGTGACCATTCTCTCTGGATTTGTTTCAGTTAGCAAAACCAGACACGAATGTAGGTCTTTCACGAAAGCATAACGGCATAAAGCAGTTTTTCAAAAAGCAAGGGAGAGCTATATTGAAATATGCAGCAGGAACCCTGTGGCGACTCAGATTGATGCCGAATGGGGTTCTTGGCCTTCTTCAATCAATAAAAATTTAAAAAAAATTTTTTTGGTTGCTCAAGATGTTCATGTCTGCCCTTGGGGTTTCTCTGGTCTCGGAGAGCAGGGCTCCTCTCTAGCTGCTGTGCTCAGCCTCTCGCTGCAGTGGCCTCTATTGCTGCAGAGCTCGGGCCCCAGGGCCCCAGGCACCCGGGCTTCAGTAGTCGTGGAGCCTGGGTTCGGTTGCTCCAAGACGTGGGCTCTTCCTGGACCAGGGATGGAACCTGTCTCCCTTGCACTGGCAGGCAGATTCTTATCCACTGCTACCAGGGAAGTCCAATCAATAGAAACTGACTAGAGGCCAGAGCAGAAATTCAGGCAAGCCTTTATTGGGGCCCCTGCTGTAGCAGGGAGCAGCGAGAACAAGTGACACGTTCCCTTACTTGCTCCCCGAGGAGGGTGAGCTGGTTCCTTCTATGGGGTGAGGATAGGGGTGAAGCCAGGGGCCATGTTGAGTGCAAGGGGCATGCACGGCACTGGTCTTTTGTGCCTAATGGTTGTTTTTGCTCCAGCTCTTCAGAAGTGGCAGTTGGGTTTTTTTTTGTGTGTGTGTCATTTTGTGTTTTTTTTTTGTACAGAATTTGCCCCAACTTCACATGCACACAGTTATTTTTAGTCCCTTATAGTTTCCTTGTATTTTATTGCTTGAGCAGGTGTTTGTCCAGGTGCAAGCACTGCCGCAAAGGGTCCCAGATGCCAGCCTTTCTCGGTACTGCTCCGGATTCTCACCAGTCCATACCACACAGAAGCCAGAAACCAAGAAAATGTTGACGTGGTCCAGCCAGAGTGGCCTCTGGGGGCAGAGAATTAGGTTGAGGAAGGTGAGAGAGGGTCTTGAAGGGCAATAAAAGGTCTCAAGAATCATTATACTCTTGAAACACAAGTTGAAACTTTCTTAAAACAGAATCTCACCTGTGAAGGCTTTTTATTGCCACAAAACAAAATCCAAAAGACTTCATGAAACCTAAATCCTCCCACAATCTCTCCTCATCACAGCTTTCCTGCTTCCACTTTTATCTTTCCCAAACCATGTTGCTATTTGTACCACGTGCTTTGTAGTTTTGTTTTCTTGTAACTGACACCAGGAGGCAATTCTCCCGCATGTTCTTAAAGTGAACGTGAAAATGAAGTCGCTCAGTCGTGTCTGACTCTTTGTGACCCCATGGACTGCAGCCTACCAGGCTCCTCTGTCCATGGGGATTTTCCAGGCAGGAGTACTAGAATGGGTTGCCATTTCCTTCTCCAGGACATCTGTTCTTAAATCCCAGTTTAAAATCCTGTCCTTCTGAAGCTGTTAAGGGTGCATTCACTGCAGTTCCTTCTCTCCTCCGTCTGTACTTCAAATGTGCTATCCTTCTTAATGGAATCCCTACTGTATTTATGGAGCGTTGACTATATCATTTAATTTCCATAGGAATCCAGAAACAGTGCTATTCGGATTCCTTACTACGAATAAAGAATCTGCTCCCCAGAGTGATCTAGCTGTGACCACCTTGCCCACTGAGGACCTCAGCACAGCTAGAGATGGGACAGCCAGGGGTGGGGAGCCTCCTGATGGGATGCTCTGTGAGGTACAGGGCACCTCCTGGGGGGATTTTTGACAAAATGTCTAGCTGGAAGCTAATCATGTCTTTAGATCTAACAACCAGTTTGTAGGGAATACAGGCAGTGGAGTACCATGGTGAAATAGTACTTGAAGAAACAGATAAAAACAGGAGACAGGACCTCTTGTAAGACACCTGGTCTGCTTCCAGCCAACAGTCAAATTTTATGGGAAAAAAAATAAGATGCGAACCATTCTAGGTGGAGACATAGCAGATACAGAACAGACAAATAGAATATATCATCTACAACGGGGTCCTTCTTTGCCTGAAGTCATAAATCATGTTGACACACAGAGTTGGGGTTCAAGTTTATCTTTGTCTGAGGTGGTAGAGCAGCCGTCTGTGCCCAGCCCGGATCCTCCTGGCACCTAGCATTCCCATCAGCATCAGAGGCTTCTGACTTCAAGCACTCGAGGCTCTCTGCCTGGGGGCTTTCTTGGGGGGCCCATGTCTGGGGTGGTTCAGAAGGGGTTGGGGAGTTAATGGGCCTGGAGTAGTCTTCAGCCAATAAAGGAGAAAGTTTGGAGATTAAACCACTTGCGATTTCTACCATTTCCCAGAGTCCCTGGCAGAATGTATTTCCACTCACAGAACTCATCTCTTCATCATTAGCACATCCTGCATGTGCTTCCTTCCCGCTCTGTCCCTCTCTCCCACTGCACGGGAGGTGCTCCCTGAGATCACTCTCCAAATAAACCACTACACTCAGCACCCTTCCTCCAGGCCAGCTTCTGGGGAGCCCAGCTTGGAGCAGGTGTCAGAGCTCCTGCTCATTCCCCCAGGTGACAGTGTGACCTTCACCCACCCTGCCCTATGGTACAGGTGGTCACCTTCACCCACCCTGCCCTGTGGTACCTACAGGTGGTCACTTTCACCCACCCTGCTCTGTGGCACAGGTGGTGCGCAGCCACACAGCATAGTTCTCAGAAGGAAACTGGGTTTTGTTGGCACGGAAACTCAGAGCTTACCCCTGGCTTCTCCTCTAGCTTATGGCCTGACCTCAGGTAACTGAAACTCCCTGAGCCAGCACATTCTCATGGACAACATAGGTTAAAAATAGGGAAGTCCCTCTAGTGACTGGTTTCAGCTTCTGGACTCTTGTAGGTGCAATGGATCTTGTTCCACTTGGTGCTTTTTCTGGCACTTGGTTTATGATGAGCACTTATGAACATTTACAAAATGAGGTAATAATTGAAGTAACTCACTGTAAGATGCTAGTGATGATTGAATAAGTTCATTTTGTACTTTTGCAAAAATGGACATAGAACAACCTCCGAGAACATGATGCACTGGTGAGTCAAAGTGTCTCTGAGCCTAGCAGGGAGAGAGGATGGGAGGATGATGTATCAGCGTGAAGGACACAGCCTCACGCCTGGCAAAAGAGCTGCCCAGTAATAAGAGCCTTTGTGGTTACATGTCTTTCCCAAGAGGTGGTGAAAACAGTGTTTTCTTCATCTCAGAAATTTCCCTATAGTAGTTGTGCAAAACTGAGTAAGACAAATTTTACATCCTGCGACTTCTTTTTCAAAATATATTTGCAGTGTTCACAATATATCACATAAACCAAGTAACCAGCTGCATACTATACTAGGAGCCCACTTACCAAATATTACCTCATTTTCGCGGCTTCCTGGTAGCAAATTTTCTTTCATTTCTCTGTCTCCTTATGACATCATTGGGATTGTTCAACCAATCTAGTTCTCTCATACCATCATTTATGAGAATTTCCCAGCCTATGGATCTTACTTTCTAACAATCAACTTGATCTTCTTTCTTCCTTAATCTATTGGCATAATTTATGAAGTTTGAAAAAAATTTTCTGTTCATATTACTGATTTCATCTAGTTCTCGACTCTAGTAAGCATACTAGATATAGCGACTAATAATATATTCACAACTACAAATTCGTTTACTCTTGATAGCAATTTAATAATATATTAGTGAACTTTTTGTCTATTTAGCATTTCTTATTCTTCAATAAGTATAGATTTTTGTCACTCTTCTTAAACTGTCCCCTTTTATTACTTCTCTCCTTTCATTAGGTTAATTACCTGTATAAATGCAATGGTCTCTCACTCTGTGAGTTTACACCTAGATCAGCACTATCCAGTAGGAATTTCTAAAGTGATGGGAATATTCTACGTTTGGGCTCTTCAGCAGGGTAAAGCATCAGTCACATATGACTGGTGAGCACTAGAAACATGGCTAATTTGACTGAGGAACTGAAAATTTCATTTGATTTAATTAAGTGAAATTTAAATAATCACAGGTGACTACCCCATTGGACAGACTAGATCTTGCTAGACTTTGTTTCAGTTTATACAACACAAATATTTTCCACCTTTGTCTTGGTTTTATTTTTTTCAGATTATCTATATCATCTAGCCTACACAATTGTGATAAAAATATTAGTGGTGTTTCCAAAATAAACATATTCCAAAATTATTGATTACAACTGTGCTCTACTTGAAAAGTTAAGAAAAGAAATGTGGTTCATGAACTTGCCTTTGACTAAAACATTAGTAAGTGGTTGCACTGCTGCTGCTGCTGCTAAGTCGCTTCAGTCGTGTCCGACTCTGTGCAACCCCATAGTCAGTCAGCAATCTGTTATTCTGCATAAAGTAGGGAAAAATATCACGCTACTCACAGAACATTTTCAAATGAGGAAAATTGTACATAGAAGCCAATGGCATGTTACTCAGCCTTTAAAAAGAATGAAATAACGCCATTTTCAGCAACATGGATGAAGCTGGAGATTAAGTCAGACAGAGGAAGACAAATAGCGTATGATATTGCTTATATGTGGAAGCTAAAAAAAAACAAATGAACTTATTTATAAAACAGGAACAAACTCACAGACTTAGAGAATGAACTTACGGGAACCAGAGGGAAAGGGTGGAGGGGAGGGAGAGACTGGGAGCTTGGGAGCTTGGGATTGATGTGTACACCCTGCTATATTTAAAATGGATAACCAACAGGGACCTACTGTAATAGTACAGGGTTCTCTGCTCAATATTCTGTAATAAGCTATATGTGTAAAAAAAAAGAGAGAAAAGAAGCCAATAGCTTATTCACTTTGCCCAGAGATAAAGTTGTGAAATAGGTTACATTAAAAAAAAAAATTTATTTACTTATTTTACTTTTGGCTGTAGTAGATCTTCATGGCTGATGCAGGCTTTCTCTAGTTGCAGGGAGTGGGGGCGACTCTAGTTGCAACGCTCAGGCGCCCCATTGCACTGGCTTCTCTTGTTGCAGCTCGAGCCCTAGGCACCTGGGCTTCAGTAGTTGCAGTGAGTGGGCTCAGCCGTTGTGGCTCCTGGGTTCTAGAGCACAGGCTCAAAGGTTGTGGCACAGGGGCTTCTTTGCTCCACGGCCTTTGGGATCTTCCCAGAATAGGGATTGACCTGGTGTCCCTCGCATTGCAAGGCGGATTCTTAACCGCTGGACCACCAGGGAAACCTGGTTAAGTATTTTTGAGTCATCTCTTATCTGTTTTCTCCTCTCCTCTCAGAGTCTCCTTTCCCCTAAGAGGCCCAGAGTCATCCTGTTTCTGCAGCCGACCGTTTTGCCATGTCACTCTACCCCTCCTCCCCTATGAACATTACCGCTGATCCCTCTATCAACTCATTTTCATCAAAGTGCCCAGAACTGATAGGCTATGTTGTCTCCCTGGGAAGTGTGCACAGTGCAGCCACAAGGCTGGGAGGGCGGGCCTGGAGCACATGCACTGGGTTTGCTTGCACCCACGCTCAGCCACATGCATCGGAGCCAGTCCCTTTACTCTGTTCCCTCAGCTGTAACAGAACAATCACAGGCCCTTCCATGAATATTAAAGAAACTCCATATGCAAAGGTGTTTAGTGCTGGGTACACAGTAATTAATCAAATAAATGTTGTTACTAATTTTTTTAGGGACAAATGACTCACATGCTTTCATATGAATTTCTAAAGATAAAATTGCCGCACTGGTAGACAGTTTGGGGAGAGATTCCTAACGTTTTTCACTGCTGCTGCTGCTGCTAAGTCGCTTCAGTCGTGTCCGACTCTGTGCAACCCCACAGATGGCAGCCCACCAGGCTCCCCCGTCCCTGGGACTCTCCAGGCAAGAACCCTGGAGTGGGTTGCCATTTCCTTCTCCAATGCATGAAAGTGAAAAGTGAAAGTAAAGTCACTCAGTCATGGCTGACTCTTAGCGACCCCATGGACTGCAGCCTACCAGGCTCCTCCGTCCATGGGATTTTCCAGGCAAGAGTACTGGAGTGGGGTGCCATTGCCTTCTCTGAACGTTATTCCACAAGGCCCTCCATACATATATATTCCTTGAATGAATGAATGAATGAATAAAGGATAAATTGCCTGCTTCATCGGACAGATGAATGACCTGTTTGTGACATGTTCACGGTTACCCACTGAGTTGGTAGAGACAGCAGTAAGAAGGCAGCTTTAATTAGGTTTGGCTCTGTGTTCTCAAAAAGATTTGATATTCAAAACGAGCATAACATTGTCAATGGCAAGTGTAATTTGGCAGAGCAGGACTTTAATTTTCCCCTTTACATTATTCTTTGTTTAGTTTTTTATGAGTGAATTATTTTTAGAATAAAAAAAAGCAATTATATGTAATTATATTAAGCAAGTACTTTGAATTACTGCCACAGTATTTATGTGGAGTCTCCTGACAAAATTCCTAAATGAAGAAAATTTGTGATATTGGGTTGGCCAAAAAGTTTGAGGTTTCCCATAACACCTTGTGGAAAAACTTGAACAAACTTTTTTGCCAACCCAATGCTTGGCAGTTTACATAAAAAGTCTTGATAGGGTTTTCAGTTCTGCTATTTTTTTTTATGGTTAGTAATGTAAAAAGTAAGCTTCATTTGAAATTATTGACCTAAAGGTCCTCAGCAAACACACACACACACACACATTTATAAAAATTCAGTACAGGAAATTCTAGTCAGAACAGGGTAAGATACTTCATACTTCATACTACAAACTTCATAGTGATCAAAGCTTTGATGTCATTGTTTACTCTTTGAAGGGCTATATTTTTCTCAGAGAGAAAGAAGAAAGGAGATTTTTTTTTAAAAGGCTGTCTTTCCTCAAAACCAGCAGTTATTGCATATTTTTTTCCTAATTTATGAGGAGTATAGCAGTAAAGAATTCATAATTTCCTTTAAGAACTGACGTTTGTAGTTAGAAATGCCTCACAATTAGTGGATATAAATAGGTGAATCAGAATAATAACATGCTAAATTTAATTATTTTTCCAATATAGGTTCAAGATTAAATACAACAACAAAAAATAAGGACATTGATTATTTTTTATCTTATGCTTAAGAGAGTCATACATTATTGATTATTTGCAAAACCTACACGATGTACCCCTGGTGAAGCCCTGTGAAACGTGATCTCTGCACATTGCTAAATTGTATAAAACTTCTAAATAAAACATTAGTATCTCTAATATGTTTGCCAAAATAATGAATCATAATAGGCTGCTGTCGGTAAGCTAACAGCCAGTGACGTATGTTCTTTTGCTTTCCTTTAACTTAAGAGCAAGTTGTTGGCATCTTTATCACCAAAACCAAACCACTGGGAGTGTTCTGATCACAGGGACAGTTCATGCCTCACATGCTGATCTCAGAAGGGCTGCGATGGCCACTTACCACTGACTCAGTTACAATTTGTCAGAATCATGAATAAAACATATGTTCTCCCTACTTCTCTTCTTTCTTCAGCCTTTTTCATAACCCCACTTCCTTTCTGTGACATATCAGGATGAAGCTGGCAGAAGGATTCACTGTGAAGCTGGCAAAAATAAAGAATATTCAAACGTTGGGGGCTAGTTGCTACCTGTACCAGCTGAGCAATTTTTCATTTGTACAATGAGCATGTTCATACTTATAGAATATGTGAGCCCTTTCTGAAATGTGTTAAGGCATTTAAAAATAGTTTTTTAAATTGTAAAAGAGTATACATTCCCTGCAGAATTTTAACTAAAACAATGAATAGTTTAAGAACAAAATAAAGCAATAAGTTATTCTACTACCTAGAGATTACATTAACATTTTTTAAAAGGAAGAAACATGTATATCATTTTGTATCCTGTTTTTTTCTACTTCATCTTACACTTGGTCACTTATCATAAATCAATAATGAAGTTTTATTTATTTTCTTTGTTTTTAAACTGCAAAACACCACAGAATGTGATACAAGTCTCGTCCAGCTTTGCTTTTCTTCAGTCTTCAGTTCTGAGACTGAGAAAAAACTAATGCATTACTAAGGGAGCTTAAAACTGTTTTCTTGACAATTTTCAGGACAGTGTGATTTGCCCATGCCTAAACTGATCATCTAGTTTGTTGAACTGAGATAGACTTCCTATTTTAAGTTCATATCAGACAGAGAAGCATCTTCAAATTTTACTTTAAATTTCCCAAGCATTTCACCTAGCAGTGTGGGCAAGTGGTTTTGTCAACAGCAGCTTTATTAGAGAAGGGCTATTCTGTGGAAGTTTTATAAACTGACGAAAGAATGATCTTTTGTGAGCTATTAGCAAGGAAATTAGAAAATTCATTTTAAAAAAGGCCATATATAAGCCATAGGGGTTGAAATAAGACATTGCTGCTGCTGCTGCTAAGTCGCTTCAGTCGTGTCCGACTCTGTGCGACCCCATAGACGGCAGCCCACCAGGCTCCGGTGTCCCTGGGATTCTCCAGGCAAGAACACTGGAGTGGGTTGCCATTGCCTTCTCCAATGCATGAAAGTGAAAAGTGAAAGTGAAGTCGCTCAGTCGTGTCCGACTCTTAGCAACCCCATGGACTGCAGCCTGCCAGGCTCCTCCATCCATGGGATTTTCCAGGCAAGAGTACTGGAGTGAGTTGCCATTGCCTTCTCCGGNCCACAGTATTTATGTGGAGTCTCCTGACAAAATTCCTAAATGAAGACAATTTGTGATATTGGGTTGGCCAAAAAGTTTGAGGTTTCCCATAACATCTTGTGGAAAAACTTGAACAAACTTTTTTGCCAACCCAATGCTTGGCAGTTTACATAAAAAGTCTTGATAGGGTTTTCAGTTCTGCTATTTTTTTTTATGGTTAGTAATGTAAAAAGTAAGCTTCATTTGAAATTATTGACCTAAAGGTCCTCAGCAAACACACACACACACACACATTTATAAAAATTCAGTACAGGAAATTCTAGTCAGAACAGGGTAAGATACTTCATACTTCATACTACAAACTTCATAGTGATCAAAGCTTTGATGTCATTGTTTACTCTTTGAAGGGCTATATTTTTCTCAGAGAGAAAGAAGAAAGGAGATTTTTTTTAAAAAGGCTGTCTTTCCTCAAAACCAGCAGTTATTGCATATTTTTTTCCTAATGTATGAGGAGCATAGCAGTAAAGAATTCATAATTTCCTTTAAGAACTGACGTTTGTAGTTAGAAATGCCTCACAATTAGTGGATATAAATAGGTGAATCAGAATAATAACATGCTAAGTTTAATTATTTTTCCAATATAGGTTCAAGATTAAATACAACAACAAAAAATAAGGACATTGATTATTTTTTATCTTATGCTTAAGAGAGTCATACATTATTGATTATTTGCAAAACCTACACGATGTACCCCTGGTGAAGCCCTGTGAAACGTGATCTCTGCACATTGCTAAATTGTATAAAACTTCTAAATAAAACATTAGTATCTCTAATATGTTTGCCAAAATAATGAATCATAATAGGCTGCTGTCGGTAAGCTAACAGCCAGTGACGTATGTTCTTTTGCTTTCCTTTAACTTAAGAGCAAGTTGTTGGCATCTTTATCACCAAAACCAAACCACTGGGAGTGTTCTGATCACAGGAACAGTTCATGCCTCACATGCTGATCTCAGAAGGGCTGCGATGGGCACTTACCACTGACTCAGTTACAATTTGTCAGAATCATGAATAAAACATATGTTCTCCCTACTTCTCTTCTTTCTTCAGCCTTTTTCATAACCCCACTTCCTTTCTGTGACATATCAGGATGAAGCTGGCAGAAGGATTCACTGTGAAGCTGGCAAAAATAAAGAATATTCAAACGTTGGGGGCTAGTTGCTACCTGTACCAGCTGAGCAATTTTTCATTTGTACAATGAGCATGTTCATACTTATAGAATATGTGAGCCCTTTCTGAAATGTGTTAAGGCATTTAAAAATAGTTTTTTAAACTGTAAAAGAGTATACATTCCCTGCAGAATTTTAACTAAAACAATGAATAGTTTAAGAACAAAATAAAGCAATAAGTTATTCTACTACCTAGAGATTACATTAACATTTTTTAAAAGGAAGAAACATGTATATCATTTTGTATCCTGTTTTTTTCTACTTCATCTTACACTTGGTCACTTATCATAAATCAATAATGAAGTTTTATTTATTTTCTTTGTTTTTAAACTGCAAAACACCACAGAATGTGATACAAGTCTCGTCCAGCTTTGCTTTTCTTCAGTCTTCAGTTCTGAGACTGAGAAAAAACTAATGCATTACTAAGGGAGCTTAAAACTGTTTTCTTGACAATTTTCAGGACAGGGTGATTTGCCCATGCCTAAACTGATCATCTAGTTTGTTGAACTGAGATAGACTTCCTATTTTAAGTTCATATCAGACAGAGAAGCATCTTCAAATTTTACTTTAAATTTCCCAAGCATTTCACCTAGCAGTGTGGGCAAGTGGTTTTGTCAACAGCAGCTTTATTAGAGAAGGGCTATTCTGTGGAAGTTTTATAAACTGACGAAAGAATGATCTTTTGTGAGCTATTAGCAAGGAAATTAGAAAATTCATTTTAAAAAAGGCCATATATAAGCCATAGGGGTTGAAATAAGACATTGCTGCTGCTGCTGCTAAGTCGCTTCAGTCGTGTCCGACTCTGTGCGACCCCATAGACGGCAGCCCACCAGGCTCCGGTGTCCCTGGGATTCTCCAGGCAAGAACACTGGAGTGGGTTGCCATTTCCTTCTCCAATGCATGAAAGTGAAAAGTGAAAGTGAAGTCGCTCAGTCGTGTCCGACTCTTAGCGACCCCATGGACTGCAGCCTGCCAGGCTCCTCCATCCATGGGATTTTCCAGGCAAGAGTACTGGAGTGAGTTGCCATTGCCTTCTCCGGAAAATAAGACATTGGGGGTATCTTAAGTCAGTGGGGCCAGAAGAGTAAAATAGTTTTATACAATTTACATGGAATGCCTAGTAATTTCTTTGCCTCCGGTATTATTAAGAAGCAGAAGTGATGATGTGAGAAAGAGCAACCTTTTCGGTTATGCCTTGATGGTAATAAACACAGAGGTCACTAAAGGGGCATTTGGCTCAGTGTCCCTTGGGGTCAGTGCTACTCAGTTGTCTGGGATCCCACTTCATACTTTTCAAAGAGCATTCCTTTGTAGCTTATATTTGAACTTGGCACCCCCTGCGGAAGACGCCTGGTATGGCCTGGGAATCAGTGTTGCAGCTATTAATTTCAACAACTTGCTTTAGTCATTAGGAGTCTGTTGCTAGATTGGGAGGCAGAGTGCCATGTGATTAAAAGAAATATCAGAACACGGTTCAGTTCAGTTGCTCAGTCGTGTCTGACTCTTGCTACACCATGGACTACAGCACACCAGGCTTCCCTATCCATCACCAACTCCCAGAGCTTACTCAAACTCATGTCCATCAAGTCGGTGATGCCATCCAACCATCTCATCCTGTGTGGTATTCTTCTCCTCCTGCCTTCAATCTTGCCCAGCATCAGAGACTCTTCTAATGAGTCAGTTCTTCATGTCAGGGGGCCTTGGATTTTCAGCTTCAGCCTCAGTCCTTCCAATGAATATTCAGGACTGATTTCCTTTAGGATGGACTGGTTGGATCTCCTTGCAGTCCAAGGGACTCTCAAGAGTCTTCTCCAACACCACAGTTCAAAAGTATCAATTCTTCGGCGCTTCAGTTCAGTTCAGTTCAGTCGCTCAGTCGTGCCTGACTCTTTGCGACCCCATGAATTGCAGCACGCCAGGTCTCCCTGTTCATCACCATCTCCCGGAGTTCACTAAGACTCACGTCCATCGAGTCCGTGATGCCATCCAGCCATCTCATCCTCGGTCGTCCCCTTCTCCTCCTGCCCCCAATCCATCCCAGCATCAGTCTTTTCCAATGAGTCAGCTCTTTGCATGAGGTGGCCAAAGTACTGGAGTTTCAGCTTTAGCATCATTCCTTCCAAAGAACACCCAGGGTTGATCTCCTTCAGAATGGACTGGTTGGATCTCCTTGCAGTCCAAGGGACTCTCAACAGTCTTCTCCAACACCACAGTTCAAAAGCATCAATTCTTCGGTGCTCAGCTTTCTTCACAGTCCAACTTTCACATCC
>SJYX01005035.1:304782-324127 GCA_006410675.1 Oreotragus oreotragus
ATCTGTTGGTTTTAATTGTTCATTTATTTTTCCTTCCTGTTATGTTGCCCTCTGTGTTTACAAGGCTCGCCACAGACTCGGCAGGGAGAGTGTTTCCTGGCGTTTGGAAACCTCTCTTCTTAAGCTTCCCTTCCCGGGACGGGCTTCCCTTCCCGGGACGGAGCTCCCTCCCCACCTCCTTTGTCTCTTTTTTTTTCGGCTTTTATATTTTTTCCCCTACCTGCTTTTGAAGTCAGTGCTCTGTTTTTCTGGGTGCCTGATGTCCTCTGCCCGCATTCAGAAGTTGTTTTGTGGAGTTTGCTCAGCCTTGAGATGTTCTTTTGATGAATCTGTGAGGGAGAAAGTGGTGTCCCCGTCCTATTCTTCCGCCATCTTGACCGGAACTCTCTCTAGTTTTCTGAATGTTGAGCGGCTGGCTGCACAGTGCTGGAGTGGCAAGTGGCTGAGAGGAGATACCTCACATCCAAGGTAAGAGAAACCCCGGTAAGATGGTAGGCGCTAAGAGAGGGCATCAAAGGACAGTTAGACTGAAACCACAATCACAGAAAACTAACCAATCTAATCACATGGACCACAGCCTTGTCTAACTTAATGAAACTAAGCCATGCTGTGTAGGGCCACCCAAGATAGATGGGTTATGGTGGAGAGTTCTGACAAAATGTGGTCCACTGGAGAAGGGAATGGCAAACCACTTCAGTATTCTTGCCCCGAGAACCCCATGAACAGTATGAAAAGGCAAAAAAATAGGACACTGAAAGATGAACTCCCTAGGTCGGTAGGTGCCCAATATGCTACTGGAGATTAGTGGAAAAATAACTCCAGAAAGAATGAAGAGACAGACCAAAGCAAAAACAGCACCCAGTTGTGGATGTGACTGATGATAGAAGAAAGGTCTGATGCTGTAAAGAGCAATACTATATAGGAACCTGGAATGTTAGGTTCATGAGTCAAGGCAAGTTGGAAGTGATCAAACAGGAGATGGTAAGAGTGAACGTCGACATTTTAGGAATCAGAGAACTAAAATGAACTGAAATGAGTGAATTTAACTCAGACGACCATCTTATCTACTAGCAACAGTATAACCAACCTCATTTTTTTGTTGCTCTATTAAATCTAGATGTTTTAAGTAGAAAAATATGAACCTTGAACGTTCATAGAGTGCATCCAGCAGAGAAGAAAGACAATAAGTATTCCAGTAAATAAATAACAAAAAATCTAGAATGTGATAAAGTACAATACAGAAAAATTTAAACAGGAACATAATAAGAGTCATTAGGCGGTCAGGGAAGACCTGAAAAAGGAGGTTTCAATGTTTTGTTTAAAAAGTTTAGCCTTTTTTGAGTGCATTTCTATGAGTTTTGACAAACTTACACAGTTTTGTGACCCCCACAACCAGGATACAGAGCAGTCCCATAATTTGCCCAAATTTTCTGCTGTCCCCTTATAGCCCATACTTCTCTCCACCACTACTCCCTGTCAATCCCCGATCAGTTATCTGTTCCTTTAATTTTGTCTTTTATAGCATGATATAGAAATAGAATCATATGCATGATTCATATAGTATGAAGCCTTTAGAGCCTGGCTTCTTTCATTAGAGCACTGCATTTGAAATTCATCTGCTGCTTGGTACTGATTTGTCCTGCTACGTTGTGTTCTGTTGTGTGGAGGTACCATAGTCTATTGAAAAACATTTAAGCTATTTCCAAGTTTCGTAATTATAAATAAAGCCACTGTAAAAATTCACGTACAGGCTATAGTGTGGACAGTGTTAATTTCACCTGGAAAATAAACACCTAAGAAATAGGAATCTTGGGTCACGTGATAAGGATATGTTTAACTTTATAAGGAAATGCCAACTCATTTTCCAAAATGATTATTCTCTTGCATTCTTATCAGCAGTGGGTGCATATTCCAGTTTCTCCACGTCTTTGCCAGTACTTGGTACTGCTATTTTATTTTTATTTTAAGTATTTTTGTAGGTGTGTAGTGCTATGGTTTTAATTTGCTTTTACCTAATAACTAATAATGCAACTTTTCATGGGCTTATTTGCCATTTGTATATCTTCCTTGTACCTTTGATGAAGTCTAATTTATCAGTTTCCTTTTATGAATTGTGCTTATGGTGTCATATCTAAGAAAAATTTCTCTACATAAGATCACAGATATTTTCTCCTACATTTGCTTTTAGAAGCTTTAGTTTTTAGTTTTGATAAGCCACAGATACAGATTGAAATTTATTTGTGTATAGATATCCAATTTGTTACAATATAATCTGTTGAAAGATTATAGCTTTCCATTAAGTTGCCTTTGCACCTTCATTAAAAATCTATTGATTACTTTTGTATGGGTCCACTTTTGCTCCAATAATCTATGTTTTTATCTTTTCAGCAAAACCACACCGTCTTTTTGTTTGTTTGTTTCTGGGTTCATCCCATTGCTTTCTTTATTTTTAATTAATTTATTTGAATAGGAGGATAATTGCTTTACAATATTGTGGTGGTTATTACCATATACTTACCATATGCTTACTCCTTGGAAGGAAAGTTATGACTGTCTCTTATACACATCTAGATGTGTATAACAGTCAGCAACATTCAGAAAACAAAGATCGTGGCATCTGGTGCCATCACTTCATGGGAAATAGATGGGGAAACAGTGGAAACAGTGTCAGACTTTATTTTGGGGGGCTCCAAAATCACTGCAGATGGTGACTGCAGCCATGAAATTAAAAGATGCTTACTCCTTGGAAGGAAAGTTATGACCAACCTAGACAGCATATTAAAAAGCAGAGACATTACTTTGCCAACAAAGGTCCATCTAGTCAAGGCTATGGTTTTTCCAGTAGTCATGTATGGATGTGAGAGTTGGACTATAAAGAAAGCTGAGCACCAAAGAATTGATGCTTTTGAACTGTGGTCTTGGAGAAGACTCTTAAGAGTCCCTTGGACTGCAAGGAATCCAACTAGTCCATCCTAAAGGAGATGAGTCCTGAGTATTCATCGGAAGGACTGATGTTGAAGCTGAAACTCCAATACTTTGGCCACCTGCTGTGAAGAGCTGACTCATTTGAAAAGACTGTAATGGCAGGAGGAAAAGGGGACCACAGAGGATGAGATGGTTAGATGGCATCACTGATTCAATGGACATAAGTTTGAGTAATTTCCAGGAGTTGGTGATGGACAGGGAGGCCTGACATGCTGCGGTCCGTGGGGTCGCAAAGAGTCAGACATGACTGAGCAAGTGAACCGAACTGAACTGACTGATTACCACACATTGACATGAATTACCCATGGATGCACGTGTCTCCCCATCCTGAACCCCACTTCCCACCTCCCTCCCCACCCCATGCCTCTGGCTTGTCCCAGAGCACCAGCTTTGAGTACCCTGCTTCATACCTCAAATTTTCACTGGTCATCTGTTTTACATATGGTAATATTCATGTTTCAATGCTATTGTTTCAAATTTTCCCACCCTCACCTCCTCCCACATAGTCCAAAAGTCTGTTCTTTACATCTGTGTCTCTTTTGCTGCCTTGCATATAGGATCGTCGTTACTAAATTCATATATATACATTAATATAATGTATTGGTGTTTTTCTTTCTGACTTACTTCACTCTGTATAATAGTCTCCAGTTTCATCCACCTCATTAGAACTGACTCAAATGTGTTCTTTTGTATAGCTGAGTAATATCACAATGTGTATATGTACCACAACTTCCTTATCCATTTGTCTTCTGATGGACATATAAGTTGCTTCCATGTCCTAGCTATTTTAAACAGTGCTACAATGAACATTGGGATAATGTGTCTCTTTCAATTCTGGTTTCCTCAGTGTGTATGTCCAGCAATGGGATTGCTGGATCATATGACAGTTCTATTTCCAGTTTTTTAAGGAATCTCCACACTGTGCTCCATAGTGGTTGTGCCTATTTGCATTGTCACCAGCAGTGTAAGAGGGTTCCTTTTTCTCCACACCCTCTCCAGCATTTATTGTTTGTAGACTTTTTGATGGTGGCCATTCTGACCAGTGTGAGATGATACCTCATTGTGATTTTGATGTGCATTTCTCTAATAATGAGTGATGTTGAGCATCTTTTCATGTGTTTATTAGCCATCTGTATGTTTTCTTTGGAGAAATGTCTATTTAGTTCTTTGGCCCACTTTTTGATTGGGTTGTTTTTCTGGTATTGAGCTGCATGAGTTGCTTGTATATTTTGGAGATTAATTCTTTGCCAGTTGTTTCATTTGCTATTAATTTCTCCCATTCTGAAGGCTGTCTTTTCACCTTGCTTATAGTTTCCTTTGTTGTGCAAAAGCTTTCAAGTTTGATAAAGTCCTATTGTTTATTTTTGTTTTTATTTCCATTACTCTGGGAGGTGTAATCTTCTATGATGTTTCTGTGATTTACGTCAGAGAGTGTTCTGCCTGTTTTCTTCTAAGAGTTTTATAGTTTCTTGTCTTACACTTAGCTATTTAATCTATTTTTAGTTTATTTTTGTGTATAGTGTTAGAAAGTATTCTAGTTTCATTCTTTTACATGTGGTTGACCAGTTTCCCCAGGAGCACTTGTTAAAGAGTTATCTTTTCTCCATTGTATATTTTTGCCTCCTTTGTCAAAGATATGGTGTTCATAGGTGCATGGATTTATCTCTGAGCTTTCTATTTTGTTCCATTGATCTATATTTCTGTCTTTGTGCCAGTACTGTACTGTCTTGATGACTTAGCTTTGTAGTATAGTCTGAAATCAGACAGGTTGAGTCCTCCAGTTCCATTTTTCTTTCTCAAGATTGCTTTGGCTATTCAAGGGTTTTTGTGTTTACATACAAATTTTGAAATCGTTTGTTCTAGTTCTGTGAAAAATACTGTTGGTAGCTTGATAGGGATTACATTAAATGTATTGATTGCTTTGGGTAGTATAATCATTTTCACTATTTTGATTCTTGCAATCCACAAACATGGTATATTTCTCCATCTATTTGGGTCATCTTTGATTTCTTTCATCAGTGTTTTATAGTCTTCTGTATATAGGTCTTTTGTTTTTTTAGGTAGATTTATTTCTAAGTATTTCATTCTTTTTGTTGCAGTGGTGAGTGGGATTGTCTTGATTATTGTAGTTTTAGTAGTAAATCTTAACATCTAGTAGTGTAGGTTCTCCAACTTTATCTTCTTTTCAAAAAGTGTTTTGATTATTCTAAATCTTTTACCCTTACACATAAATTCTAGAATCAGACTGTTGCTTTCTATTAAAAAATCCTGCTGGGATTTTCATTGGGATTGCACTGGGTGTTTAGAGAGATATGATTTTTCATCTTAAAAAGATAGAATTTTCCAGATGATGAACACAATACTTCTCTCCATTTATTTAGATCTTTGACTCTTAAGAGAGTGAGAGAGGAAGAATATTTGCTTTGGACTGTGTCTTTCCCTAACTTGGGTACTACTGTGATTTACCAAAGAGCAGACATTCTAGGCCATTTTTTGGGGGGAAGCATTTTCTGTCATATCCAGTGCCCAAACACGTAGTTTTTTTGCATTCTTTTAAACATTTTTTGATATTAGAACCATAAAATATCATGAAATAAGTTAACATTAAATCATCTATACCGTATTTGACAATCTGAAAAATGTCTGCCTCACCCAACATCCCAGGTAATCTCGAGCTGACAGTATTGCTAATAGGAGTCCTGGGCTTGTGAATGGTTTACTTTCCAAATAAAGTTGATGTTCAACTTCATTCTTATTAAAAGAAATGTCAGTTAAGGCTATTGGGAGGTTAGGTTTCTCACCTATCAGGCTGGCAAAGATCCAAAAGTTGGAGAACAATGTACAAATGTCCCTTCAGCTGTTCTCTCTGTAGTGTGAGGATTCGGTGGGGGAGCAGTTGTGCCTTTCTCGTCTGGAATCGTGGAAATCCCTCCTCAAGGGGTTTTTAGCTCACTTCCACGGTGTGCATGGTGGGCAAGATGTGCATGGTGTACATAGTGTCCAGGTGTGCGTGGTATACATGAGTCTCTCACCAGAATCGATCCACTTCTAGGGCCAAGACATGTTACTTATATATAAAGTGTGGCTGTCACCAGACTTTGGCTATAAAGCCGAGTTTTTCACATGTGTGCACATGAGGTCTCTTGAACTATGGGCCAGAGTCAGAGGTGGGAAGAGAAAGGGGATAGGCTGACCAAGGTCCTTCTATTTATATTTGTAACCTAGGTCTTGCCAGTGTTACAGAGGAAATAAGTGGATCACATGCTTAATACTAGCCCCGAATGAGTTACCATTTCCAATGTAGCTTTGCTGTTGGTGCTCAGTCTCTAAGTCATGTCCGACTCTTTGTGACCCCATGAACTGCCGCATGCAAGGCTTCCCTACCCATCACCAGCTCCCAGAGCTTGGTCAAACTCGTGTCCACTGAGTCAGTGATGCCATCCAGCCGTCACATCCTCTGTCTCCCCTTTCTCCTCTTGCTCTCAGTCTTTCCCAGCATCAGGGTCTTTTCCAATGAGTCAGTTCTTCTCATCAGGTGGCCAGAGTATTGGGGTTTCAGCTTCAGCATCAGTCCTTCCAGGGAATATTCAGGGTTGATTTCCTTTAGAATTGACTGGTTTGATCTCCTTGCTGTCCAAGGGACTCTCAAGGTGTACTTTTGATGCTTTACTTTCCCTCAAACATTTCATCCTCCAAATGCCAGTGAACCTTTTATATAATATCTTTTAAAGAATGGACAAAATATTGTCAGCTAAGACTCTGAAACATATG
Source organism: Oreotragus oreotragus (assembly GCA_006410675.1). Classification (NCBI taxonomy): domain Eukaryota; kingdom Metazoa; phylum Chordata; class Mammalia; order Artiodactyla; family Bovidae; genus Oreotragus; species Oreotragus oreotragus. The sequence continues at coordinate 311,539 of SJYX01005035.1, forward strand.
TTGCAAATTCAGATATCCTAGGGACCAGTCAAGTAACAGAAGTAAGAGGAGCCAGCTCGGAAAAGAGACCCTTAGAAGGGGTGGGGACATTGGTAAAGCAGAGAATGCCTGTCTTTTGGCAGAGCAGCTGCTCAGCTTTAATAGTTTTTGCCAAGTGGAAATATAGTACCAGCATTGAACACATTATGATTTTTCTTAATGGGAAAATTTTTTGATTATTGGTTAAAATTTCTCAAAACTTAATTTTTAAAAATTACATTTGCCAAACAAATATATGTAGGGCTGAATCCAGCCCATGAGTTCAGTTTTCAACCTCTATTCTAAAGCCTTCAGCAATAGCAGAAGAAAAGAATTCTGTTGGGTTATGCCTGATATTTAATGTGTGTTTTGTTGCAGAATAATGGAGTGTCTATTACCAGAAACCTCCTACAAATAAATGCATGCTGAATAATATGCCCTAGATGGGCTATCTAGATGATTAGCTGGCTTGAATCTCACTTTAGCAATCATCATAATACTGGGGGATGTTCTCTGAGTTCAATATTGAAGGAGTTCTATGGAGATTTGTCAGGAGATGGGAGATTTGTCTTTTTCTCTCTGTCTTTGTGATCATAGACAACCTGCTTTACCACTGTGAGTCATAGTTTTTCATCTTTCAGGTGAGAGAGAAGACTAAGGTTGCTTTTTTTTTAAAGATTCTACTGATATTTTTAAAGTTTAAAAAATTTTAGGACAAAAATGCAATCATAGCATGAAAGCAATTTTATCTATTTTTGATTCTGTAGCATATGGTTAAAGTTTAATGTACATTTGGTCCCCAAAGAAAATTTGATATATAGTTTTATTTTCTGACAAATCATAACTTCTTCTGCAATTAATTTAAAATCAGCAGGCTTCACTTTTTAAATGGGGAAGAGAATTTTAAAAGTCATTAATGTAATTACATATGTTAAAATTGCCTTAAATTAACAATATACTGTTATATATATTTTTTCTTATAATAGCTTCTTTGAGACAGTTCTTAGAGTGACATCTTGGGGATGTTTCAGTATAGAGGTTGAGAGATCAGGAAAAGGCTTAAAGACTCTAGTTTCTACTGGCTCTGGCCAGGTGAAGGGGAAGTTATGAAACACGGAAAAAACAGGGAAACAGTGGTGGGGGGGCGCAGGGAGAAGACAACTTGCTCTTTGAAGAAGATTTATTTTTATTTTTTTATCGAAGTATAGTTGTTTTATAACATTCTACTTGCTTTTTAAAACATGTTGAGTATGAAGTGTTTAACCTGATTAGAAAGGTCAAAACTGGGGCAATGATTTTACTCATTTATTATTATCTTTTTACATTGGAGTATAGTTAACAATATTGTGTTAGTTTCAGGTGTACAGCAGAGTGATTAAGTGGTATATGCACATGTATCTATTCTTTTTCGAATTCTTTTCCCATTTAGGTTATTACAGTATATTGAGTAGAGTTCCTTGTGCTATGCAGTAGGTGCTTGTTGATTATCTATTGTAAATGTGCTGTGTATATGCCAGTCCCAAAGTCCCAGTCTGTCTCTACCCCTCGCCTTTCTCCCCTGGTAACCATAAGTTTGCTCTCTAAGTCTGTGAGTCTGTTTCATAAATAAATTCATTTGTATCATTTTGTTTTAATTCCACACATAAGTGATATCATACGATGTTTGTCTTTCTCTGACTTACTTCACTTAGTATGGTAATCTCTGTGTCCATCCGTGTTGCTGCAAATGGCACTATTTCATTGTTTTTAACGACTGCGTAGTATTTCATTTTATACATGAACTACATCCTCTTTATCCATTCATCTGTTGGTGGACATTTAGGGTGCTTTCGTGTCTTGGCTATTACAAACAGTGATACAACGCATGTTTATACAGGGGTGCCTGTATCCTTTCAAACCGTGTTTTTCTCCAGATATATGCACAGGAGTGGGATTGGAGAGTCATATGGTAACTCTTCTTTTAGTTTCTTGAGGAAGCTCCTTACTGTTCTCCAATTTACATTCCCGCCAACAGTATAGGAAAGTTCCCTTTTGGAGAAATTATCATAAATGCTACCAGAGCATTTAATATGCTTTAGTATAATATTCTTGATTAAATTTTCTGGCTCTGCTCAAAGGTGAGAGATACCTTGTACAGGGACCACATACATGTTGCTCTCTTCTGCCTTCCTGGCGTCTTGCACAGTACATGACATGCAGGAAGACCCTGATTAATGTTTTTTTAATTTTTTAATTTAATTTTTATTAAAGTATAGCTGGTTTACAATGTTGTGTTAGTTTCAGATGTACAGCAAAGTGATTTATATATATATGTATATATATATATTTTCTTTTTAAGATTCTTTTCCCTTACAAGTTATTACAAAATGTTAAATAGAGTTCCCAGTGCTGTCCATTATTGGTTGTAACATAGTAGTGTGTATATGTTAATTCCAAACTGCTAATTTATCTCCTACCCCCTCCCCCATTTGGCAACCATAAGTTTGTTTTCTATACCTGTGGGATACAAAATTCATTTTTATCATATTTTTTAGACTCACATTAAGCACTATTTCTCTGACTTACTTTAGTTAGTGTGATAATCTCTAGGTCTGTCCATGTTGCTGCAAATGGTATTATTTCACTCTTTTTTATGACTGAATAATCTAATGAATGTTTTTAATGCACGTTTTAAAGAAGCTAGTCCTTTATTGTATACCAGGCAAAAATGGTGAAAGTTTTACATCACTAAAGGAGTTCTCAAGATAGTATATTAGTGCAAAAGGGTTTTGAACAGCAAAGAATGTTGGAAACCACTTGTTTGAGTAATCTCTAAGCTTTATGCAGGCTCTGTGACTAAATCAAGAATTAATAGGCCATTTGCTCTGTAGAAGGTCCCACTGACTTTTGAAATTAATTCTATGAATCTCTCAGAAAATGTCGACCTGAAAATGAACATCACTATTTCTGAATTCAGACACAGGTGTCTGAGGAAGATGTAGCAATGATAGATCCATGTTGGTCCAAACCCACCTGTTGTGGAGCAGCTTGGTGCTTGAGGAGGTAAGCTCAGCTTCAGCCTTGTCTTTATCGGTGGAGGGTACCTGATGATCACTGTTGTCCTAGAGGAAGCTGGTGTGGAACACGCTGGGGCAGCTCCCCATTTGCTTTTAAGATAATTAACTCTTGGAAAATCATTAAAAAATGGTGCCTGAAAATCAATAGACATTCTTAATAGTTTTTGATGGACTATTGATTTAATTGAGTGATAGGAATACACTGTAATGCAGTGAAGATATAGGAAAAGCTGCCTAGATACTAGTTTAAATAACTTAATTTGACCACCACTAAGCAGTATTTCAGTATCTTCCAATGGCTGTCTGATGAGTGTGATGTGATGAATGCACATGTGTATCTTCAAATGTTTCAGGCATGAAAAGATACATTTACAAAATATTTAATTTAAGCAAGGTGACTTGTGGATACTCTCTAAGGGACTAGCTTTTTATTTTTCTTTTTGGCTCTCATTGTCTGGATGACTTACTGGAAATGACTTGTTCTACATCTATAGGGAAATGATGTAGAATGATACAAACATGTAAAATGATATGAACATGTTCTACATTGATATCCTATGTCTTTGTTGTTGTTGTTTAGTTGCTAAGTTGGTCTGACTCTTAAGATCCCATGGACTGTAGTCTGCCAGGCTCCCTCTGTCCATGGGATTTCTCAGGCAAAGATACTGGAGTGGGTAAAAAACTCAATTCGCCTCATTAAGAAAGCAGGCAAAAATCAGAATATTAATGTTTGTCCTGTTTCATTATAGAAGCTATCATGAATTCAAACAGAGACTCCTTCCTAGTCTATTGTTTTGCTCAGAGCCATTAAGAGAAATGAAATAGCTTCCTAAATTTGCACCACTGTTCACAGAGCTTATAAAACCATTTGAATATATCTGGAGGAAAGTCATATTTTATGACAATAGTAACTTCAATAGTTAATGAAAACTTCATTCACTCTTAAAAACCATTAAAGGACAATCTGTACTTGTTTAGGCAGTAATATAGGCAATCTACTTAAAGAGAAGCCAGATCGTCCTCATGGCAGTGAGGACCCAATTAAACCTTGTGAAGAGATCAGAGCTAGGTTGGCCTCTGAATGGCATTGCTCCCTCCCCAGTTTTTTTGCCTACCTGTCATGTAACACCAAGGATTTGTTCCTCACGGGACTAAGTCGATTCCCTTGTAAACCACTGAATGCTGACAGCTGCACCTGATCTGGCAGGTTTATATTGCAGTAAATTATACCGAAGTCCCCAGACTAAGTGCTGTGGCCAACACTGTCAGAGAACCAAGCATTTCCTTTACTTCCTTGGGGACCCAGAAACTCCACCTCGCCTGGCTTCCCTCTGCCACCCTGGAAAACAGTATGGGCTAACCCGACTGATAACCATGAGGGCCAGGGGTAAGGGGAACAGTTCACTCGAAGAGGCAGTTAAGGATAACCTCCAGAAAGCACATGCACTTATTAAACTGCAAGTCAAAACAAACTTATATCTCAAATCATAAATAGCAGGAGAGAACAGTTCTAGTTTTCAAAGATGCACCTTGTATGAATTTCTGTTCTTTTGGACATATGATTACTGCCCAAATCTTCAGTGCTTAGTGATGATACCATGCAAATTTTTCTAGCGTGGATCCTAGTAATGAAATATTTGTGGCTCTAGTACTCCCTGCAATATTCTTTTCTTCCTTCCTCCTTCTCTTTCCCTCTATTTCAATTTGTCCTTCATTTTGTTCTTTTACTTTCTTATTCTTTTCTCCAGTGAAAAAGACTTATATCTTTAAGTTGTCCATAGAATTAAAATGATTTTAAACCTTATTATATTTCTTTCTCTGATAGCAATGTATAAACCAGAGTCTTTCAGTATTCACAGCAAAAACTCGCTTCCCTTTCTGGTCCATGAGACCAAGAGTTTGCACTGGTAATAGTGAGTCTATGTGAGTCATGAGCCATATGAATCAGTCAACTTGGAAGCAGAATGCCTGGTTTCAGAATTACGTATATCAACCCTATGGCCAGCTCCATTTTTTTCTTGTTCAGTTCAGTTCAGTTGCTCAGTTGTGTCGAACTCTTTGCGATCCCATGGACTGCAGCACACCAGGCTGCCCTGTTCATCACCAACTCCTGGAGCTTGCTCAAACTCAAGTCCATCAAGTCAGTGATGCCATCCAACCATCTCATCCTCTGTCATCCCCTTCTCCTCCTGCCTTCAATCTTTTCCAGCATCAGGGTCTTTTCCAATGAGTCAGTTCACATCAGGTGGCCAAAGTACTAGAATTTTAGCTTCAACATCAGTCCTTCCAATGGATATTCAGGACTGATTTCCTTTAGGATGGACTGGTTTGATCTCCTTGCAGTCCAAGGGACTCTCAAGAGTCTTCTCCTTCACCACAGTTCAAAAGCATCAATTCTTCGGTTCTCAGCTTTCTTTATAGTACAACTCTCACATCCATATGTGACCACAGGAAAAACCATAGCTTTGACTAGATGGACCTTTGTTGGTAAAGTAATGTCTCTGCTTTTTAATATGCTGTCTAGGTTGGTCATAGGTTTTCTTCCAAGGATCAGGCGTCTTTTAATTGCATGGCTGCAGCCACCATGTGCAGTGATTGTTAGGAGATGTTAATGACTGTTACTTTCTTTTTTTGTTGTTGTTATTTTTAATTTGTGAAAAATTTTACTTCTTATTGTCCCATTGACTCCTCTTTCATTGGATTCTCCAGTTTTTCAAATTTCAGATCACTTAGGCTTATCAATCAGAACTGTCTTTGATAATTAACCAAAATGCAATTATTGAAAATTTACTATGCATTGTGAATTATACAAAGAAGTAAATGACAGTTCTGCCTTCAGTGAAATGTAATCTAGTTTGTGAGAGAAAAAATTTATTCTCCCATTTCAGAATGCCTGCCCTTCAGTTTTCAGGGCCCCCAGAGCACCAAACTTGGGAGATTACCCCTCTCTCAGCCAACAGTTTTATCACTGAGATATGGGCCCTCGGTCTTATAATTAGTTATTAGTGAGTTTCCACTACCAGAGCGTGAGATACTTGAGATCAGTTCATTTAATTCATCTGATTCCTGATATACAGTAGGTATCCAAAACAGGTTTTAGATTGAAGGATTAAACCCTGAATCATATTCAAAAACAATTCTCAAAACTATTAGAGTGTATCAGAATGTCTTGACTTGTTACATATCCCCAAGCAAATCAGAAGTCATGAGCATCCTTTTAATTCTTAGCACTCAGTTTCTTAGATCTTATTCAAGATTCCATTTATCAGTATTTCCATTAGACCCAACAAGTCTTTCATTTATTTAGGTTTTCAAATGGTGATATATCAGCTCTTTTTGAAGCTGTTCATTTTGCACTTACTACAGATACTGAATATTTTTCGTTTACAGGAAGTTGAACAAGATTACATGATGAGATTTTGCTGAATTTTATACAATTAATGGACCCTTTATTTCTGCTCAAGATTGTAAAGTAGTTAACTTTGTGTTCTTTTTCAAATTGATAGTAACTTGTTTTAAAAATCTAATTTTAGATTGTGTGTGTTTGAAAATGTTTTGGAAAATAATGTAAGTGGCCAAATAGCTTTTGTTTGGGGCATATTTTTGTTTTGTAATAGATTCTTCTTGACTTAGCACATGTATGGCAGATTTCAATTTCAGTTCAGTTTAGTCACTCAGTCGTGTCCGACTCTTTGCGACCCCATGAAGCACAGCACGCCAGGCCTCCCTGTCCATCACCAACTCCCAGAGTCCACCCAAACCCATGTCCTTTGAGTCGGCGATCCCATCCAGCCATCTCATCCTCTGTCGTCCCCTTCTCCTCCTGCCCTCAATTTATTAGATGTAACACTCTCAACTTTTTAACCCCTTGAAAGGAGAATGAATGGAAAGCCTGATTAATTATTGGTGTAGTGATCCTTTGGCCACCAGTGTAAATAATTTACACTGGTGTTTTGTCAGACTCAACTGTATTAAGCCTCATTTCCTGTGGGGGTTCAATAAAGTGATTCTGGGATTAGGAACTTGCATTCTCAAAGAAAATACAGTACAGTCTGCACAAATGTAATTTCTAAATGTTTTCTAATTTCTCTGCCCAAAACATCTTTCCTTCTAAGTCCTCTGATCACATTTATTCTCTTTTGGAAAGAATGGTTTATCATGTGTGTGTGTGTGAAACTCAAATTCTCCCTTTTAGTATTCAGCATCCTTTGCTGGTTTATCCAAGTCCACATAATTCTCTGTTCCTCATTTTCCAGTGCTTTCATTTTGAATAAACATTCTCCCCTATTCTTCATGGAGAATTAGCTTAGAGAGGTGATTCGTGAGAAGATACTCTGTTCAACTTGGCTATCCTGGAAATGGTCCACAGGGTTGTTTTAAAAATAGATCATATTACTTGAGAGAAATTTACAGTTAGAATTTTTTGTTCTTGCCTTCTTTGGCTAGTCTAGACACAGCCCCTTTAAATAGACCTTTAAATAGCAAGTGCAGCACAAGGGAAAGAGGAGCCGAACGTTTGAGGGTACTGTTTGGTACGTTAATTACCCATGAATGTTCAAATATTGAGAAGCCAATTAATTAATTAACTGGGCCCACTTTTTGGGGGTCTATTTGTTTTTTTTGTTTGTTTGTTTGTTTGTTTGCCTGCAGTCATCTGCCATATATTATTAGGTATTGGAATTAGAAAGCAGAGTGAAACAATCCCCGCTCTCAAGGACTAACAGTCCAATGAAAAAAGCAGACAAATGAATCAATGACCAATTTATGGTGTAGTATATCCTAGATGACATTTGATGACATTTCAGTTCAGCTTGTGGGATATGCCCCAACAATGTTTTGTGAAAAGGTGATGCCTGAACTGAACCTTGAAAGATGAATATCATTAAGAAAATAAAGACTTGGATATGACGAGAGCATTCCAGACAGGGATAGCATGTGTAGGATACGGAACCTTAAAACATTGTGACCTATTCATGAATTATAAGTTTCTTAATGTTATTGAATGACAAGAGTGAAACAAAGTGTTAATAAATGATATTGTAGAAAGAGGCAGGAGCCACGTCAGGGATACAGTGGGGATTAAGGTGAGGAGCTTTGGGGTGAGTGCCATGCTAGGTTTTAGAGTTATGGTAAATGGTGGTATTTGTCGCTGGGCTGGATAGCTTGCTTCCTGTCTTTCTCTGCCTTGTGAAGACACAGCAAGAAGACAGCTGTTGGCAGGCCAGAAGGAGGGCCCTCACAGGAACTGAATTGGCTGGCGCCTAAATCCTGGACTTCCCAGCCACCAGAACTGTGAGAAATAAATGCTGTTGAAGCCACCCAGTTTATGGTATTACATTATAGCAGCCTGAGAAGTCTAAGAGAGTTTCTCATTTTTTTTAATGACACCATTTTTCCAGCAAGCATATTAGACATTTGGAAATTTTCTTCAGTTCCTCTAATTTCTGCTCCCCACAATCCATTACTTAATTCTGTTGGTACTTCTTTTCCCCCAATATTTCTTTCATTGTTCAGTACCAAGATTCCTTGTCATTTATTGTCTGGACTATTTCAATAATGTCTTAACTGGCTCAGTTTTTGTCTGTAAGCTTCTGAAGGACTTAGAAGAATTTGAGACACAAAAGCATCTTCTTCAACAAGCTTCAGTGGGTCTCCATTGCCCAAAGAATAACGTTCAAACTCATCAGTTCAGAATTTAGAGCCTGCCTGATATGCCTGATATGGCCTCAACTACCATTCTAGTCCTGTGCATTTTGTTGAAGCTATATAGTTTCACTAAACAGGATTTTTTTAAAAAATTTTTTCTTTTTTTTAAAATTAATTTATTTTAATTGGAAGATAATTGCTTTACAATATTGTGATGGTTTTGGCCATACATCGACATGAATCAGCCATGGGTGCACGTGTCCCCCCCCATCCTGAATCTCCCACCCACACCCCTCCTCATCTTTTAATTGGAGGAGAATTGCTTTCCAATGTTGTGTTTGTTTCTACTGTATAACAATAAAAATCACTTTTTATACATATATCCATATACATATTTTAAATATACATATTATAAATATGTACATATGTTTATACATATACATATATGTATAGCCATGATTATACATATATCACCTCCCTCTTGAGATCCCTCCCCTCCTCCCATCCCACCACAGAGCGTCAGGCTGGACTCCCTGTGTTATATAGCAACTTCTCACCTCACACCAGTCAGAATGGCAATCATCAGAAAATCTACAAATAATAAATGCTAGAGTGGATGTGTAGAAAAGGGAACCCTCTTGCACTGTTGGTAAGAATGTAAATTAATACAGCTACCAGGGAAAACAGCATGGAGATTCCATAAACAGGGTTTTAAGCTTCTGAGTCTTTGTGTTTCTTCACTTAGCTGGCAAAGTTCTTGCTTTTCCATTTTGTATAGAAATCCTAATCATTCTTCAAGACCCTTTTGAAGTGCTACCCCCTTCTAGCCAGCTCTAAGCTTTCTCTCATAAATAACTCATATCAAACACTCCCCAAATCCTTTGTTTCTACCTTTGTCATACTGCTTAATTTTTAGCGTGATTGTTACCTCCTTTAGACTGACAGGTTTGTGAGAACAGAGACCTAATTATGACAGTCTTTGTACACTGGGGATGCTGAGTAAATGTTGAAGTTAACACTTTGGAGGAAATAGTCAACGGAGAAGTACAAGCAAGCCTGACACTTAGGGAAAGGAAGGACATTGAAAGAAAGTGAAAGTACTGAAAAGAAAGGACTTCCCCAATGGCTCATGGCTAAAGAATCTCCTGCTAATGCAGAAAACACGGGTTTGATCCTTGGGTTTGGAAGATCCTCTGGAGGAGGGCACGGCAACCCACTCCAGTGTTCTTGCCTGGAGAATCCCATGGACAGAGGAGCCTGGTAGGCTTCAGTCCATGGGGTAACAAAAGTTGAACACAACTGAGCCACTAAACAAGAGCAATTGAAAAGAAAACAATTTTGTCTTTGTCTTTCAACTCTCCTTGGGACAAGATTGATGTTTTTCTCTTACTCTGGTATATGTTCACACAAAAACTTTATGTCATTTATACCAGACGTGGCCTTCTCATGTATGTGTGAACTTTAAATGAGAAAGACAGTTTTCTATTTGTCTTACAAATATCTGTTGTTTTCATGTACTTTGCAGTTCTTGGTTTAATGTTGTACAAAAAGAATTTGTCTGGTCTTTGCCCCTAGCTCCTGGCAGGAAGCTTCCAAAATCTTTGAAATTTCCTAAGTGATAGAAGTGTTTTTGGTTCCTTGTAAGCCCCCTGGATCACACCAGAGTTTATGCTAATGAGGTAACACTTGGTCATTCCTAGATGACCTTCAGGATCGGGGTGGTGTCCTTAAAGAACAACCACATGATTGGAGGGTTGGGATTTTGAGCCAGCCTAACCTCCAGGGAGGGCAGTGGGGGCTGAAGACTGAGTTCAACCACGTGGCCAGTGTTCTCTTAAATCAGGCCTATATTATGCAAACTATGGACATCAAAGCTTAGTGGAGCTTTCAGGCTGATGGCCACTTTGGTACACTGGGAGGGTGACACACCCTGATTCGATAGGGAAAATCACGGGAGCTCTCCCTTCAGGATCCTCCTAGGTCTTGCCCTGTGAGCCTCTTCATTTGGCTGGTCTTGATCTATGTCCTTTATATAATAAATGATAACAATAAGTATCGCATTTTTCTGAGTTCTGAGTCATACCAGTAAATTATTAAACCTGAGAGAGTCATGGGAATCCCCCAATTTGTAACTAGGTAGTCAAAAATATGGGTGGCTTGAGAACCCTGAAAGTATGACTGGCATCTGAAGTGGGATCAGTCTTGTGGAGGACTAGGCTCTTAACCTATGGGGTGGTTAGTACCATAAATGAATTGCAGTATAGCAGTCAGGGTGGAATCAAAATAATATCACAGAATGAAAACCATTTGGATAACAGCAGCAATTCAGTCATTTTCAGTAGAAATTCTTTGGTGTGACCTAAAACAAAAAAGTTATGACCAACCTAGATAGCATATTGAAAAGCAGAGACATTACTTTGCCAACAAAGGTCCATCTAGTCAAGGCTATGGTTTTTCCAGTAGTCACGTATGGATGTGAGAGTTGGACTGTGAAGAAAGCTGAGCACCGAAGAATTGATGCTTTTGAACTGTGGTGTTGGAGAAGACTCTTGAGAGTCCCCTGGACTGCGAGGAAATCCAACCAGTCCATTCTAAAGATCAGCCCTGGGTGTTCTTTGGAAGGAATGATGCTAAAGCTGAAACTCCAGTACTTTGGCCACCTCATGCGAAGAGTTGACTCATTGGAAAAGACTCTGATGTTGAGAGGGACTGGGGGCAGGAGGAGAAGGTACAGAGGATGAGATGGCTGGATGGCATCACCGACTCCATGGACATTGAGTCTGAGTGAATTCCGGGAGTTGGTGATGGACATGGCATGCTGCGAATCATGGGGTCTCAAAGAGTTGGACACGACTGAGCAACTGAACTGAACTGAATTGAAAACAAAAAAAAGGGATCAGTTTGGTTTCAAAAAGACTGCACCAAATAAGAGAACTTGCTAAAAATCCAGTGTTTAAAACATCAATTTCTGAACATTTTGTTCTTTATGACTGTGTTCAATAAATTGTTCTGTTAGCAAGCAAGATTGCTTGATCATTAGAATTACATTTCTGTTTTCCAGATTAACCTGTTTGCTTTTGCTCTCAATTTTTCTTCCCTCTCCTGTATGCAAACAAACTACCATTTATTGCAGAAAAAGAAATCAAACCAAAACTGGAGACAACTGTCCATTGTTTTTGCCAAGCAGAGGAGGAAGAACTCTAAGATCACACAGTCCTGCTGAGGCTAAACATGTCTGGGAATCACCCAGATAGTCACATGAAGACGTGAGACTTCTCTCTTCCCGTTCCTCTGGGGATATTACAGTTTGTCATTTGTCATCAGTGTTGTCATTTCCTTTTATCTCCTTATGGTAGATTTTGATGGCATCTGACTTTACACTGCTTCTTGGATGGCTGGGCTTCTTTCTAACTTCCCTTTCAATTTGCTATCCTGCATTTTGTTGCATCTCTGCTTTCATAGGTTCTGTGTGCTGTCCTGACTTTCAGATGCCCTTACTTTCAACACTGCAAGGACATTACACCATAGCCATATGCATAGTATTTTGCTTTCGTAGCTTGCTTCTAGATGGCTGTTGTTGTTGTTGTTTTTGAGAGGTCTAAAGCAAACTTCTGAGAAACATCAACCAATCCAAACAACTTTCTTTTCCCCAAAGGTTTCTTAGAGCAAGGTCCTTTCCTTTATTCTTATCTTATTACCCAAGGGAAGAAAATTCACTTAACTCTATTTCTTTTTTTTTTTTTTAGCGTGAAAAATTCCATTTTTATTTTTTCAATCTGATTATTCTTTTTTTTTTGTATTTATTTATTCTTTTACACGAACTGGAGATAATGAGTGTTGGTAAGGATGTAGAGAAAAGGGAACCTTTG
>SJYX01005035.1:324786-426967 GCA_006410675.1 Oreotragus oreotragus
GTTTATTGTGATCCACACAGTCAAAGGCTTTGGCATAGTCAATAAAGCAGAAATAGATGTTTTTCTGGAACTCTCTTGCTTTTTCCATGATCCAGCGGATGTTGGCAATTTGATCTCTGGTTCCTCTGCCTTTTCTAAAACCAGCTTGAACATCAGGGAGTTCATGGTTCACGTATTGCTGAAGCCTGGCTTGGAGAATTTTGAGCATTACTTTACTAGCATGTGAGATGAGAGCAATTGATTAGCTAACAGCAAAAGGTCAGATTTCACGGGACAGAATTGCTTATCTAATTGACTTAAATGAGTATTTTGAGGGCATCATAGTTCCCTTTATTTATAGTTGACTAGATCTCCCCAGTTACCGAAGAGCATTCATACACTGTTAAGTGTGGCGAGACAAAGCACAGACCCTGTTCATCACATCTGTTTACATTATGCTCCTCTTTTATTGTGTGTAATGGATTTGTATATATCAAAATAATTTTGGAAGTTCAAACTTAAAGCACTTATTGGTTTATTAATATAAATTTTTAAAGTTAATATTGTTAGGTGCTTCTGTCCATGGTTCTATTCTCAACCCAACTGTATTGCCTCATCCACACTTCATGTTGTTTCCCTTCTTTTTACTCCTATGAAAGGGGATAAAGGTCCCCAGAGACTGGAGCCACTCAAGAGATCTGCTAAGTTAAATACCCATACACGACTCTGTCAAGTCAAGGAATGCTGCCCAGTATGCTTTGTAATAAATCTCTTTTTTATTGTAAAAGTAATGCATGCTGTCACAGAAAACTTAGAAATATAGTAAAATCACACTCAACGAAGCCATTCCATGAGGATATATGGTCACTTCTGGGTACATTTTCTTCCAGTCCTCTTGTATGACTTTCCTCACTGTGCACATAGATAGGTAATTGTTTTCCCAATACAGCTGAGATCACTTTCTGATTGTTTTTTTGTTAAATTTCACTTTGTTCTCAGTGGACATTAAGAGGTTCAAGACACATTTAGCTAAGCAATCCAAATCCTTCTTTACATAACATAACTGCATTGAGAGCAGATGAACCTGTATATAGTTTATTATTTACTTTGCTATTTCTCAGTGGTCTCCTTAGGTTTGCTTTCTGCTTTCAATATTCTCTTTCATGATCAGATATTACCCAAAGTATTATCTAATCAGAATAAACTCTTCAAATGTGACGTTTATTTCTGCTTTCACCATGACTCTGAGTCAAAAATGATCAAACTGCTAGAAGAGCTGAATAGAATAAATAAAAAATCTCCTGGCACAATAATCATCTGTAGGTACATCAGCCTGAATAATCCGTTTGGGATTTTACTTGTGTCTGAGAACATCTGCTACAAACATTACTTTCTATATATCCAAGTAATATTTAAACATTTACTGAAATTGCTAATGGATCAGTATCAAATGCTTGGTATGTAGAGTGTGGAAGATGCAGTTCAAATGCTAGGAGGATCAGAATTTTTAGTTTCTGACTTCAGTATGCTAATGCCTAATCAGGGACAGGAAGAAAGAATATTATAAAATGAATATTTGCTACTGGCCTCTATTTTGGATAGGGTAGGTACTCTACATACTAAATCCTTACAAGTCTACAAAGTAAGTATCTTCCATGTCTGCTAAATTCTGCCAGTTTTGTCTCCTGATAGATGCATTGTATTGAATACATATTGACCAAAACCAGACTTATTTTTGTCACCCAGCAAACAGTATGCTTTACTATTCTGGAAAATTGATAAAGCTCCATAGAGAAATCTGGGGAATTTCTTACTGGGCATAATGTCACCCTAAACAAAGGAGAAGATGTTAATAATGACGAAGGGGAGAATGGATGCTTCTAGAATCTCCCCACCCCCATTCCCATGCCTTCCTGGGCTAGGCCAACATCCTGTCTTTCTTGAATCCCTACGATTGTCTTGTAATGGGTCACTTAACCTCTGTCTTGCACAATTCCCATCCACTTCAGTTGAGCGACCTTCCTGGAATACAAACACGAGCTGTCACTCATTGTGTAAAGTACCTCAATGGCTCTTTATTGCTCTCACATTAAAGTTGAAACTCCTTAATGGCATTTAAATGTTTTCAAGATTTGAACATGATTACATCTTTATTCTCTGGGTTACACATTACATTTTAGCCACAGTACGTTTTCGTCTTAAAGGCACCCATCTTGTGCAGCTGTCAGCCTCTATACAGGCTTCCTTTGTGCATTTAAAGAGAAACTCTTTACAGGTGTTTAAATTAAATTCTAATTTTTAAATATGAGCCAACTCTCTGGCCAAATACGACAGTTCTACTGCTGGAATCCACTCACTTTATACCAGTGTGCCATCTTTGAACCATTCATTTGACCTGAAGTATTCTCTTTTACAGAATTCATTTCATTCCAACCCTTATTTTCTGCTTTTTGTTTCTCTACTTCTCATTTTTTCCGGTCACACTTGATATATCATTTCCTTCTAGATCTGGGTTCCCAGTTCTGGGGTAACTTCCCGCCCCCACCCCAGCCCTGGCCTGCTCTCTGGCACCACATGTCACTGAGCTGCCAGTAGGATGAGGAGCTCAGAGGACTGGGGTCATTTCTGTCTCCATCATGTATTCATGGAATCACCGTGTTTCATGGGCCCCTCCTACATAGTGGGGCATCATCTGGGGCACAGAAGGCTTTCAGGAATCTGAGCACTAATCAGGCCTCACCCTGCATTTGGGCAGACGAGAAGACAGTGACTCTTTCATAGCAGCTGTGCAGAGAAAATCCCAGGGCCTCACTGGTCAGGACAGTACACCCTTTCTCCACTTCCCTTTCTCTTTCTGTGAGGCTTTGCTGTGCTTCCTGCTTTGGCCTCTGAAAGCGAAGAGCATGCCAAGGGTCCCCTCTGTCTGCCTGCCAAGTTCCCTCATCCTCAGATTCCTTCTATCCTTTCTTCTACTCAAAAGACAAAGAGGTTTCTGAAGGAAGATCCAGGTCTGGTTTTTTTCCAAGCTTGGCCAGAGCTCCTGGCAGGTTCCTCCTGGGCCATCTGGTTCAGTTCCACGAGCCTCTCAGGAACATCCATAGCTGGAGAGCAACCCATCCCTCCTGAGGGCTGGGACAGGCCACGTGAGTACCCCTTGCCTCGTGGCCTGCCGCACGTTTCAGCAGCAAACGTGTCCAGGCCCTGAGGAAGCAAGGTACCCAGATAACCTGCCTTTGAGCCCTGCACACGTGCTCTGTGGGTTCTGCCTCCTCGTCTGCCACTGCCGTGATTCTCTCCTACTTGTTAAGACTGGTCCATATGGATTCTCCCTCTTCTATTCCTCAGGCCAGCACAGCCTGTGGCATTTCATAAATACCTGCTGAATGGAATTGTACTGAGAGGACCATGCAAGCTCTAAGAGTTCAAGTTCCCTTCTCAGAGTACACAACTAGCCCAGCACGGTTGTGTTCAGAGTTTGAATCCAGTCTGTCTGATTTAATTGTATCACACGAGTTCCCCATTTCAAGCTGGATTTAACAAATGAAGTTAACACAAGGGTTGTTTCATATCATTATACTATAGATGGTTGAACAATGGAGAGGACCTGTGGTAGACAGGTTAGTCAGGACAACTCCCATCTCAACTGTGCTCTGAGATGTACTCTCAACTGTGCTTTAGCATTTGGAACAGATGAATGGATAAGGAAGTTGTGGTACATATACACATGGAATATTACTCAGCTATAAAAAGGAATGCATTTGGCCTTTGAGTCAGTTCTAAAGTGGTGGAGACTCTACACATTGACATCACCAGATGGTCAATACCGAAATCAGATTGACTATACTCTATTGAGTCAAAGATGGAAAAGCTCTATACAGTCAGCAAAAACAAAACTGGGAGCTGATTGTGGCTCAGATCATGAACTCCTTATTGCCAAATTCAGACTTAAATTGAAGAAAGTGGGGGAAACCATTGGACCATTCAGGTATGACCTAAATCAAATCCCTTATGATTATACAGTGGAAGTGAGAAATAGATTTAATGGACTAGATCTGATAGAGTGCCTGAAGAACTATGGATGGAGGTTCGTGACATTGTACAGGTGACAGTTATCAAGACCATCCCCAAGAAAAAGAAATGGAAAAAGGCAAAATGGTTGTCTGAGGAGGCCTTACAAATAGTTGAGAAAAGAAAAGACCCAAAAGGCGAAGGAGAAAAGGAAAGATATACCTATTTGAATGAAGAGTTCCAAAGAAAAGCAAGGAGAGAGAAAGCCTTTCCCAGTGCAAAGAAATAGAGGAAAACAATAGAATGGGAAAGACTAGAGATCTCTTCAAGAGAATTAGAGATACTAAGGGAACATTTCATGCAAAGATGAGCACAATAAAGGACAGAAATGGTATGGACCTAACAGAAGCAGAAGATTTTAAGAAGAGGTGGCAAGAATACCCAGAAGAACTATACAAAAAAGATCTTCATTACCCAGATAACCATGATGGTGTGATCACTCACCTTAGAGCCAGACATCCTAGAATGCGAAGTCAAGTGGGCCTTAGGAAGCATCACTACAAACTAAGAAAGCTAGAGGAGGTGATGGCATTCCAGTTGAGCTGGTTCAAATCCTAAAAGATGATGCTCTGAAGGTGCTGCACTCAATATGCCAGCAAATCTGGAAAACCCAGCAGTGACCACAGGACTGGAAAAGGTCAGTTTTCATTCCAATCCCAAAGAAAGGCAATGCCAAAGAATGCTCAAACTACCACACAGTTGCACTCATCTCACATGCTAGAAAGTAATGCTCAAAATTCTCCAAGCCAGGCTTCAGCAGTACGTGAACTGTGATTTATTTTCCAGGTGTTCAAGCTGGATTTAGAAAAGGTAGAGGAACCAGAGATCAAATTGCCAACATCTGTTGGACCATCAAAAAAGCAAGAGAGTTCCAGAAAAACATCTCCTTCTGCTTTATTGACTACACCAAAGCCTTTGACTGTGTGGATCACAACAAACTGTGGAAAATTCTTCGAGATGACAATACCAGACTACCTGACCTGCCTCCTGAGAAATCTGTATACAGGTCAAGAAGCAACACTTACAACTCGACATGGAACAACAGACTAGTTCTAAATCGGGAAAGGAGTTCGTCAAGGCTGGATATTGTCACCCTGCTTATTTAACTAAGATCATGGCATCTGGTCCCATCACTTCAAGACAAGTAGATGGGGAAACAGTGGAAACAGTGAGAGACTTAATTTTGGGGGCCCCAAAATCTCTGCAGCTGGTGACTGCAGCCATGAAATTAAAAGATGCTTGCTCCTTGGAAGAAAAGATATGACCAACCTAGACAGCATATTAAAAAGCAGAGACATTACTTTGCCAACAAAGGTCTGTCTAATCAAAGCTATGCTTTTTTCAGTAGTCGTGTATGGATGTGAGAGTTGAACTGTGAAGAAAGCTGAGCGCCTAAGAATCGATGCTTTTGAACTGTGGTGTTGAGGAAGACTCTTGAGGGTCCCTTGGACTGCAAAAAGATCCAACCAGTCCATCCTAAAGGATATCAGTCCTAAATGTTCATTGGAAGGACTGATGCTGAAGCTGAAACGGCCATACTTTGGCCACCTGATGTGAAGAACTGACTCATTTGAAAAGCCCCTGATGCTGGGAAAGATTGAAGGCAGGAGGAGAGGGGGATGACAGAGGCTGAGATGGAACCTACCGTAGTGGTTGAGATACCTATACTCAAACTCATTCGAGGCCCTCAACCACTGCCTGTCCCTCCGGACCGGACGACGTCAGGTACTCCAACGTTTCTCAGCCTGGGCTGACTCGTTGACTTGACTGACTTACTCCACCTACTTGGATGTCGGATTTATACACAGTGAAGTAAGTCAGAAAGAGACAAATATCCTATATTAACACACATGTATGGAATCTAGAACAATAGTACTGATGATCCTACTTGCAGGGCAGCAAAAGAGACACAGACATAAAGAGACTTTTGACACAGTAGGGGAAGGAGAGGGTGGGATGGTTTGAGAGAACAGTATTGAAACATATACATTACTGTATGTAAAATATGGGAATGGGAATTTTGNTATGGAATCTAGAACAATAGTACTGATGATCCTACTTGCAGGGCAGCAAAAGAGACACAGACATAAAGAGACTTTTGACACAGTAGGGGAAGGAGAGGGTGGGATGGTTTGAGAGAACAGTATTGAAACATATACATTACTGTATGTAAAATATGGGAATGGGAATTTTGGGGAATCTGCTATATGACCCTGTGAACTCAAAGCTGGTGTGACATCCTAGAGGGGTGGAGTGGGAAGGAAAGTGAGAGGGGGGTGCAAGAGGGAAGGGACATATGTATACCTATGGCCAATTCACGTTGATGTATAGCAGAAATCATCACAATATTGTAAAGTAATTATCTTCTAATTAAGAATAATAAAGAAAATGTAATAAAAAGAAGAAAAAAGAATTTGGAAGAAAGCAGTAGGATTTGCCTGTTTGCCGCTGTGGGAGCCCAAGTGTTTCCAGTACTCCTGTCATCAGATAGTGAGAAAGGCCAGATGTGGAAGAAGATAGGGGTCAGTCACCTCTGAACCCTCTGCCTAGTAACCCTGCATTATGATAATGTACCTAGTTTGCTTTGTGGTCAACCATGAGTGACCTTTTCTCACACTTGTACAATTTTTATGTGCACAGAATGCATCTAATTTGAGGAACTAAGCATCTTAGGAAAGAGGGCTTACTTCAGCTTCTTTCAGCCCAGAACTTGACCAATAGCTGAACTCACAAGAGTTTCCCAAGCACCAGTTTAAACAAGAATTAAAAATAACAAAAATCCTTTAAAGCCTAAAAGCAAATAAACAAGTAACATACACTTGTATAATTGTTTTCATTAGAGATATGGGTGAAGATAAAGTGGAAATATTGCTGTGACCCTTTTCATGTAATTTACAGCCCCAATATGTATGTTGAATGTGGTGCTCCTTGCAGGCCTGCACATTTATAGGCTGCACTGTAACTCTACACCCAGTTTCTTAAAACCTGTTTCCGGGCATGAACTCCCTAAAAAGATCCCTGTAGCTGTGGATGGCTTTAGTTGCAGCTTGGAAGCCTGACATGCCTTATTCCGGGAACACATTTTTTTTCTTCCCCCAAAGGCCCGTAACAACCCTACTTTTTCTTGTTTGTTGCATTGAGAAAATGAAGGCATTCATAAGAGAGCATTTTTTAAAAATGAAACTAAACTTGTCAACCTTTCCCCATTTGAATTATGAAAGGATTAACCCAATATTGCTATGAAATCATATCTTCCTTATTCTCCCACTTTAAGTATAAGTTTCCTTAGAAAAGAAGAGAGATATATAAATGCTCTGTGTGGCAGTGACCAGGAAAGGAGGAGTTCACAAAAGATAAGGCATACCTGTGGTCCTTGCTTCTCTTGTAGGCTATTTTCTCCTGTCACTGATGGAATACAACAATTAACTTCTGGGTTTAAAGGAATAGACTTAAATATGTACATTGACTGCTGTCAACAGGACCCAGACCATGGTGTTTGTCCTTTTTACTGTGACTACTTAACCATAGTGAAATTCCATAATGTGTAGCAGTGAAATGACCAGTCGCGTGCCAAGAAGATTTAGGTAGAAAAAGGATGAGAAACCACAACTTCCAAATTTGTAGGGTTTAATATCTAAGGTCTGTGGAAACCAGGGGCACACCTGGCAGTCTGTGATGTAGAAGTCCCTGTATCAAAAAGAACAACTTCTTTATCCATTCATCTGTCGATGGACATCTAGATTGCTTGCATATTCTAGTTATTGTAAATGGTGCTGCAGTGAACAATAGGATACATGTGTCTCTTTCAATTTTGGTTTCCTCAGGAGAGGTGAGGAGAGGGTGAGATGTATGGAAAGAGTAACATGGAAACTTACATTCAGTTCAGTTCAGTCGCTCAGTTGTGTCCGACTCTTTGCGACCCCAAGAATCGCAGCACACCAGGCCTCCCTATCCATCACCAATTCCCGGAGTTCACTCAGACTCACGTCCATCGAGTCCGTGATGCCATCCAGCCATCTAATCCTCTGTCATTCCCTTCTCCTCCTGCCCCCAATCCCTCCCAGCATCAGAGTCTTTTCCAATGAGTC
This sequence comes from Oreotragus oreotragus, assembly GCA_006410675.1. Lineage (NCBI taxonomy): Eukaryota > Metazoa > Chordata > Mammalia > Artiodactyla > Bovidae > Oreotragus > Oreotragus oreotragus. The sequence goes on from SJYX01005035.1 coordinate 332,922, forward strand.
AACTCTTCGCATGAGGTGGCCAAAGTACTGGAGTTTCACCTTTAGCATCATTCCTTCCAAAGAACACCCAGGAAACTTACATTACTATATGTAAAATAGAGAGCCAATGGGAATTTGCTGTATGGCTCAGGAAACTCAAACAGGGGCTCTGTATCAACGTAGAGGGGTGGGATGGGGAGGGAGCTGGGAGGGAGGTTCAAAAGGGAGGGGATATATGTATACCTATGGCTGATTCATGCTGAGGTTTGACAGAAAACAGCAAAATTCTGTAAAGCAATTGTCCTTCAATAAGAAAAATAAAAAGGGACAACAACCAGAGGGGGAGTTCTTGCAGGGGTTCTAGGAGCCAGACACAAGGAGCGACACATCCATCTCTCAGTTGGATTTCTGGTTGGAATGCAATTTCTTAGAGCTGGGAGAGATCCCGATTTCTGAGACTCTCAAATCAGCTACCTCTGACAGCTGAACCCACTGAATCACATCTCGGAATAGTTCAATAAGCACTGCAGTAAAGTATGCACAAAGATAATTTTTATTTTTTACTTTTCATATGCTTTTTTCTTTTAACATAAAAGGATTTCAATAGGAATTCTGACAGAGTCCCGTGGTGGTCTGGTTCTGTAGAGCTATGATTGGGAACTAGAGTGCCCAGAAGATAAAGCTCCTGCCTACTTTTTGGTCAATGACCAGGAGCAAATTTTCTTAGTCTTTTCCTTACTCTTTTATTTAGCGAACTGGTTTCCTGTGGCTGTTTCTCTCCCTTCTTTGTCCCTAGGATTAAGATCAAAGGCACAGTTCAGGTCACTTACCCTCACTCAGCCTAGCTACTATTCTGATTAGAGTGTGAATATTCATTAGTTTGTGCCAATATGCTGATGGCTCATTACACTGTATTATCCTGAGAACTCATGTCACCTTGTATACGTCATATTAATTCAGACTTTTAGATTTAGTTCAGATAAATAGGATCTCTTTAACTCTTCATAATGGTCATAAAATGCAGCTGACATTAAGCATTGAATTGAAAGAGAAGAAGCAGATAGCCTGTGTCTTGCATACTGAATTCCCTGCAGTGCTTGCACAATCTATGTGCCGTGGATTCTTTCTAAGTGTCCGTTAAAGAAATGAATGTGAGAATAAGTAAAAGTCAGAGAGGTTCAAAAGGGAGGGGATATATGTATACCTATGGCTGATTCATGCTTTAAGTTTTCTTAGCCACTCACTATGTGCCCTTGGACAAGCCACTGGACCTCTCCAAACTCCATCTCCTCACCTGTAAAAGAGGAAGCAGATGTTGCCTGATTTGTTTCCATTGGTTGGATTAGATCTTCTCATCCATTACTTTTGACATAAACCCAGTGTAGCAGTGACTTCATTGCAGATCTCCTAAATCAGCAGCAGCATCTCTAAGGAGATGTGTGTGCTCTTTCTAACTACTTCAGGTAGTGTCTTTAAACTAAGACGAACAAAGTTTAATGAAAGGAAGTAAAAAGACTTTCCTGTTCCAGTAAGAGGGGCACTTACCTTTTCTGAGTGGTTTTTACCAAGGCTTTATACTTTCAGGAAAAAGAAAAAAATCCTGAATGCCAGTTAGCTTTCCAGTTCCTCCCTGCAGAATATGTATCTAATATCATTGTACTGACGTCATCTTTTTTCACTTTTATGTTTCATTCACTATTGGCAAACTAGTCGAGCACATTGACCAGTTTTTTTCTCAATTATTTTTGTATCTCTAGTCTCGAGAATAGTGGCAGATAATAGGTACTCAATCATATGAACTACACTGTTAAATGGAGGTTCAGATAACCTACAAGTGGTGCAGAAAGATTATGAGAGTATTTTCTGAGTCCAAAGTCAGTGCTTTTTCTAATACGGCAGTTGATTATATCAAGTCGTTAATAGCCTTTAGCATCTTAGAAAAGATTAGTTATCAGATGATGGCACCAATTATGAGGACTCCACATTGTGTCATTTTTATTGGGTTAGAGATGTGTAGGACACAGGCTGCTCCAGGGTGGGTGTGGGTAGCCAGGAGTGAGTATGGAGATTCTCTGTCTCAACGAGTTTGTTAAAGTAAGGGAGAGAGAGCTTTCAAAGTTAACACCTCCAACTCCCTCTTAAAATAACTGCTCGAGTGAGGAACAGATGGCTCAAAAGATAATTTGAATTTCATCTCTGGATAGAAGCTACTCTAGGTAAATCTATAGGAGAGATTTTCTGTGTTGTATTTTCCTTACTCTACTTTGAAAAGAAACAATAATTTTTTAAAAAAATCAAAGGAGTGAGAGACATTGCATAATTCCATTTAGGAAATTTTCTGAAGCAATTTCATCTGAAGCAATAATGACAGCAAGTATGCAGCTAATCAAGAAAAATAGAAAAAAGGAAAATAAACAACAGTACTGAGTGTAAAATCCAGGGATTGTGTGAATCAGGATTATCCACTTAATTCTGTTTTTTTCATGTTTGGAATATGACTAAATCAAGTATTTCCTTAAATTCAGTGAAGGAAATAAGTTTTTGTGTAAATATAGTATTTTCCCCCTATATTTTAAGTAGTTAAAACTTCCTAAGAGTTTTACACTAAGATTTTTGGTGTATATAGAGTTAAAATCCTTATATCTCTCTACATATGGACAAAAATTTTATATCTGACTAGTTGTATAATTTTAAAAAGTAATTTGCCCAAAGTGCTAGTATTTATGTAAAAGTAGAGGTCTTTTTTTTTTTCTTTCTCTTGTCAAGCAGTACTTTTAATTTTGAGGGTGGAGTGAATGGTATGCAGGATTTTAGTCCCCTGACCAGGGATCAGTCTCACGCAGCGGAAGCCTGGAGTCTTAAACACTGGACCACCAGGGAAGTCCCAAGTATCTTTCTTCTTTTAATTTGAAGATTTGATAAGTAGAAAGAAAACCTTTCCACTCATTTTATAAAAATATTGGCTAAATGCTTTAAAAGTGAAAAATAAATGATTGAATAATGGTCCTGAAAGTTAATTTTTTAAAATAAGAGGTAACAAGTTGCCTATTTGTTGCCAGGTCAATTCAGTTAATATAGGGATTCTTCTTCTTTGAAAGAGGAGCAATTTAGAACAGAGTCCTGTTATAAACATGACCAGATTTATAGTCTGAACTCTGGAGTTCTGTTCTGTTTACCACTGCTAGGTCAAGTAGAGTCATCAAACACATGGCCTCACAGCTGAACCACCCTGTAGAAACTTGCAAAGAAAAGGCCCAGAGCGCTGGAGAATAGACAGAAAGGAAGGAAACCGCAGGCTCTGTCTTGCACTGAAGCTACTCCCTTTAGGCCAGTGGATCATTTCGCTGGGAATTCCATTATCCACACTGCAGAGTTAAGACATAGCCCCTGATGAAAAAAAATGACTTTCCTTTGGCCAGGTAACTCTAGTTTCAGAAGTTCACACTTAAAAATCACTAAATAAAAAAGTTAATCATAACGGTGTCTATTGCTGTATGATCTATAACAACAAAAAGAGGGAAACAAAGAAAATCCAACAAGAGGAGAACTGTGAAATGGGTTATTATGCTCTTCATTTGCACACACTCTGACAGTAGTGAGCAGTCACACCTCGGTCCTTTACACAGGCTCTTCCCCTGCCTTGGCATGCCCTCGCTGTTTGTTCTTCAAAATCTAACTGGAAATCCCCCATTTGGGGACCTTCTCTGAGGGCTTCAGCTAATCACTTGTTTGGGTTTATCTCTTTCAACTGAACATACTTCTGGCATTGGCCTTAGTGCCCATCTGTCGATGTGTGGGTTCTTTCTTCAAAACATTAAAATTCCTTTGCACCCTTATCCTCAGGCCCTGGGCACAGTGCCTGGCTCCTAGTAGGTGCTCAGTGAGCATCAGAAAAAATGGATGAAAAATATATTTGTAGGAAAGAATATTAAAGTGAAATTTATGAACATGTAGACAAATGGAAATAGATGATAAATTATTATGTGACAGTTGAATATATACATTTGACTTCAGTTTTGTTAAAGCAGAGCTAAAGAAGGTTGTATGCAAAGTGCTGTGTAAGTGAAGTCAGTAAGATGAGGATGAATGACTGAAATAATAATTTCTTTCAGATTCTTTCTCTCGGGAGCAATACTACCAAGCCTGCCGTCTATCCCCCCGCGTGTCTATTTTAGGGCACATTGTCCCAACCTCCAACTGCCAGACCCTGCATTTCTCTGTCTGAGGGTTTTCTCTGGCTGCCCGAGTCAGCTTTGTCAGGTGACTGAAAGTGCCAAAGGCTTAATGCCTTTTTGGAGCAGCCCTCAGGTGGTAGTTGGTGTATAAATCCCCCAGCTCCTGCTTTGCTTGGCAGTGTGTGCTTCAGGGGCAAGAGTTCCCTAGAGAGATTACGCTCTATTTCCCCACCATGGTGAACTGCCTGATAATCCACCCTGTATTTGCTCTTACTCCCTCCTACTCCCACTTCCTCACTCCTCCACTGTTTCCTGGAAGATCCTCCAAAATAACTATTTGTACTTGAATCCTTATTCAAGATCAGTTTCTGAGAGAACCGTAATTAAGACCCTCTTTAATAACATGAATTAACGATCCAGAAAGTGTACCAACATATAAATATTCTTGAGAAGTTGTACCACCTTAATTTACTAAAACGACAATCAAATTTATTAAAATTGATGATTAAAAATGCCAGTTCCCCAAGGACTGGAACACAAAGCGAATAATTGTTGTGACAGTGTATGAGTGTAAGTGAGGTCCTGAAGTTGGTGAACTGCCCAAACCAGGTGCCGTCACAGGCAGCCAGAGTGGCAAAGATGGATGCCACTGTGCTAGTATAACCTTGACGGTTGTTGAGAGTGTAGTTAGTCATTAACTTCTACTCTCCTCTCCGTCTGTCTATATTTTTCCATGAGTCATTTGGAAGAAATGACATTCTCCTTATATGTTTTCTTAGCCTATAATAGCTACCTGTATGGTCTACTGCAAATGCAAACCACCTAACAACAAAAATTTTATCCATCTCCTCCCCTCCATCATGTCATTTATATCATTGAGAAAGTACTCAACACCTGTTTATGAAAAAATGATTGCGTAATTTAATGAAGGGAAAGAATGCCCATCCTGGTTCTCATTTTCTTTCTTTCTTTTTTTTTTTGCAAACTCTTAAATATGTGATTGTTTCATTTTATTTTCAAAGGGTATTGTGGATCACTTTAAGCTTAATACTGTTACATGAAAAGGAAATCACACTATTGCAAAGTTCTCTATCTGAAGAAACATTAGGATACATTATGTTCAAAAAGATTCTTTCTATACATAGATTTCAAGACAGAATTTTCCTGGGGGATGAAACAACATAAATACAATTCCCTTTTAGGTAATACTTTCTTAAACTGTGAGCTTCCCTGATGGCTCAGATGGTAAAGAGTCTGCCTACAGTGCTGGAGACCAGGGTTCGATCCCTGGGTCAGCAAGATCCCCTGGAGAAGGACATGGCAACCCACTCCAGTATTCTTGCCTGGAAAATCTCATGGACAGAGGAGCCTGGCAGGCTACAGTCCATGAGGTCACAAAGAGCCTGATACAACTGAGCAACTTAGCTTTCTTTTCCTTTCTTAAATTGTTTAATAATGGTTTAGTTTTATTTATAATAGCAGAATTAAACAAAAACTATTTAATTGTGTTATTAATTGTACAGCTCAGCTCAAATAGTGTTAACAAGGTAGATTTTTCTAGAAACAATTTTTGATAGAAAGAGGGCCTAAAAACATGATTAAGAAAGTAGACATTTTGGGAGGGAGGAATAGTCATGGAGTTTGGGATCTACATGAATACAATGTTATATTTTAAATAAATAACCAACAAGGACCTACTAGATAGCACAGGGAACTGTGCTCAATATTCTATAAAAATCTAATTGGGAAAAGACTTTGAAAAAGAGCATATACATATATATATATATATAAGAAAAAAGTAGATGTTTTTAAGCAAAAATGCAGACATTTGGACTATTTGTATAATGTCACACATATCCAGATATTTAAGCAGACATTTAAATTTGCTTCTAACATAACATGTGAATATTTGGCAGCCCACATGTCAAATATAGGCATTTTTGGGTAAAATACAGGCATTTCTCTTATAGCACGCTTGTTCATACAAGAATTTTGAACTAAGCATAATGAAATAATTTACAGTATGGTTTCATGACATTGATCATGACTGGTTGTCATGAGAATATTAGGACTAACAATAAAAAAAGAAGTCTGATGTGTGCAAACTATGGGAACTTGACTCATTTAATCTAGCCACTGCTGCCTTATTCATCTTTCACTTTTCTGTTTACTGATAGTTGTGAACTATACTAGAGCAACCTGTTCAGGTCATAGCCAAAGATTTACCATGACCATTTGAATCAAAGGGCGAATGACCAATTTTAGTTTGTTTTGTCAGTGTTAATTAACCAATTTGTTAAACACACACACGCAAAACATAGATTTATTTCCTACCACTTGTTACAGAAATTTCTGTGGGAATCTCTGCTTACATTTAGAAGATCTTTAGCTTAGTTCATTAGAATCATCTGGGGCAGTTGATAAAATCCAGGATTCCCAGGCCCTACATAGGTTGTAATTCTGCAGGTATGGAATAGTGTTCAGGAGTTGGCCTGTTTACTGAGCTCCTCAAATAATTCTTATGCAGGTGGACCTCAAGCCATTGAAAAACACTGCTTTTAGCTTCTGACCATCTTTTCACCATTAAAAAAAAGGAACTTTTTGTGACAGGGGGTTCTTACAATTACAGATATCATATGCTATCAGAACAGACTGTGTTGTGCTCTGGCACTATCACACCAGTGTTAATAAGACTTAACTGACTCCTCACTTTTCCAGAGCAGAGGCTCTGTAACTAATAGCTAGCTTTGAGAAGCCTAAGCCAAACAGAGAAGGTGTATCAACGACAAAAAACTAAAAAACAAGCAAACAAAAAGCTCAGTGACCAGACTTACTTTGCAACTACTTTAATTGCATTTCATAATAAATTTTTAGTTACTTACTGGCTATCTGACTTCTTAAAAAGGGCCTAAAAGAAGAATGTCAGAAATCATCACTGTCTTGTCTTAGAAACCCAACGTCTGACTTGAGCTGTGTGTCTTGGAGATTAACAGTATCAAACTAGCTCCTTGGGAGTGTTTTATAATAGAGTAGCCGGCAAATCTTAGTCCATAAATGGGGAGGGGTGTAGAAAGAGAAATAGTTGATAGTAACTCAGAATGTTACTGAGGGCCTCCCCCATTGTGAGAGGATTCTGCAGCCAAGGCGGGCCCACTTTATCCCTTTTGGCCCTGATAGCAACACTGCTGCTGCTGCTGCTGCAGCTAAGTCACTTCAGTTGTGTCCGACTCTGTGTGACCCCATAGACAGCAGCCCACCAGGCTCCGCCGTCCCTGGGATTCTCCAGGCAAGAACACTGGAGTGGGTTGCCATTGCCTTCTCCAGTGCTTGAAAGTGAAAAGGGAAAGTGAAGTCGCTCATTCGTGTCTTGACTCTTACTGACCCCATGGACTGCAGCCCACCAGGCTCCTCCGTCCATGGGATTTTCCAGGCAAGAGGACTGGAGTGGGGTGCCATTGCCTTCTCCAGTGCATGAAAGTGAAAAGGGAAAGTGAAGTTGCTCAGTCGTGTCCCACTCTTAGCGACCCCATGGACTGCAGCCCACCAGGCTCCTCCGTCCATGGGATTTTCCAGGCAAGAACACTGGAGTGGGTTGCCATTTCCTTCTCCAGATAGCAACACTGCTTTACTCAATTCTCCCTCACTCTAAAGTATTATTATCATGAAGTTTTTAGTGCAGTCATGAATATTTCACGTATGTGCAAAGATGAACCCTGAAGCCGTAAAATTTTAAAGCTGAAATAAATTTTAAAGTTCGTGTAGTTCAGACTCCTTGTAGGGAATAATAATCTGAGGTCTAAGTTAATTGAGTTGCCCAAGTTCATAAACTTCACACAGATAGTCATTATTTTAATGTAAATAAGTAGATAGATAAAAAGAAAAAAAAATATTTTTTTCTCCAAGATTATTTACTCTTTATGGCTACCCTGAGCCCCCTCTCAGTATCTGTCAAAATTCAACAGTATCACGGTCAGTGCTTTTAATTTGATGTTGGAATTTTGGTATGACACATGTACACTACCATGTATATAATTGACATATATACATTAACTTGTGTATAAGAGATAGCTTGTGTGAACCTGCTGTATAGTACAAGGAGCTCAGCCCAGTGCTCTGTGATTACCCTGAGGGGTGGGATCAGTTCAGTTCAGTCACTCAGTCGTGTCTGACTCCCCGCGACCCCATGAACTGCAGTATGTCAGGCCTCCGTGTGCATCACCAACTCCCAGAGTCCACCCAAACCCATGTCCATTGAGTCGGCGATGCCATCCAACCATCTCATCCTCTGTCGTTCCCTTCTCCTCCTGCCCTCAATCTTTCCCAGAATCAGGGTCTTTTCCAATGAGTCAGCTCTTCACATCAGGTGGCCAAAGTATTGGAGTTTCAGCTTCAGCATCAGTCCTTCCAATGAACACCCAGGACTGATCTCCTTTAGGATGGACTGATTGGATCTCCTTGCAGTCCAAGGGACTCTCAAGAGTCTTCTCCAACACCACAGTTCAAAAGCATCAATTCTTCGGCACTCAACTTTCTTTATAGTCCATCTCTCACATCCATACATGACTACTGGAAAAACCATAGCCTTGGCTAGACGGACCGTTGTTGGCAAAGTAATGTCTCTGCTTTTTAATATGCTGTCTAGGTTGGTCATAGCTTTCCTTCCAAGAAGTAAGTGTCTTTTAATTTTATGGCTGCAATCCCCATCTGCAGTGATTTTGGAGCCCCAAAATATAAAGCCAGCCACTGTTTCCACTGTTTCCCCATCTATTTGCCATGAAGTGATGGGACTGGATGTGAGGTGTGGGATGGGAAGGGGTAAAAATAGGTCCAAGAGGGAAGGGATATTTATATACATATAGCTGATTCTGTACAGCTGATTTCTGCTGTACCTTGTTGTACAGCAGAAACTACCACAGTATGATAAAGCAACTACACTCTGATTTTTTAAAAAGTAAAATAAAATAAAAATAACCAACTCAAATAGAAATAGTTCAAAAAAGGTATCACTGTTCCATATTTGTGGTTTAAGATGGAAAGTAGGGAAAACCACTAGGCCATTCAGGTATGACTAAATCAAATCCCTTATGATTATGCAGTGGAATTGACAAATAGATTCAAGTGATTAGATCTGATAGACAGAGTGCCTGAAGAACTATGGACAGAAGTTCCTAACATTGTATAGGAGGCAGTGATCAAGCCATCCCCAAGAAAAAGAAACGCAAAAAGGTGAAATGATTGTCTGAGGAGACCTTACAAGTAGCTGAGAAAAGAAGAGAAGCAAAAGGCAAAGGAGAAAAGGAAAAATATATCCATCTGAATGTAGAGTTCCAAAGAACGTCAAGGAGAAATAAGAAAGACTTCCTAAGGGAACAATGCAAAGAAATAGATGAAAGCACTAGAATGGGAAAGACTTACAGGTCTCTTCAAGAAAATTAGACATACCAAGGGAACAATTCATGTAAAGATAGGCACAATAAAGGCCAGAAACAATATGGATCTAACAGAAGCAGAAGATATTAAGAAGAGGTGGCAAGACTATACAGAAGAACTATACAAAAAAGATCTTAATGGTCCAGATAACCATGATGGTGTGATCACTCACCTAGAGCCAAACATCTTGGAGTGCGAAGTCAAGTGGGCCTCAGGAAGCATCACTAGGAACAAAGCTAGTGGAGGTGATGGAATTCCAGTTGAGCTGTTTCAAATCCTGAAAGATGATGCTGTGAAAGTGCTGCACTCAATATGCCAGCAAATTTGGAAAACTCAGCAGTGGCCACAGGACTGGAAAAGGTCAGTTTTCACTCCAATCCCCAAAAAAGGTAGTGCCAAAGAATGTTCAAATTACCACACAATTGCATTCATCTCACACGTTAGCAAAGTAATGCTCAAAATTCTCCAAGTCAGGCTTCAACAGTATGTGAACTGAGAACTTCCACATGTTCAAGGTGGATTTAGAAAAGGCAGAGGAACCACATATCAAATTGCCAACATCCGTTGGATCATTGAAAAAGCAAGAGAATTCCAGAAAAACATCTTCTTCTGATTTGTTGACTACGCCAAAGCCTTTGACTATATGCATAACAACAAACTGGAAAATTCTTCAAGAGATGACAATGCCGGACCACCTCACCTGCCTCCTGAGAAACCTGTATGCAGGTTAAAAAGCAACAGTTAGAACCAGACATGGAACAATGGATTGGTTCAGAATTGGGAAAGAAGTTCTTCAAGGGTATATATTGTCACCCTGCTTACTTAACTTATATGCAGAATACATCATGTGAAATGCCAGGCTGGATGAAGCTCAAGCTGGAATCAAGATTGCCGGGAGAAATACCAATAACTTCAGATATGCAGGTGACATCGCCCTTATGGCAGAAAGTGAAGAGGAACTAAAAGCCTTTTGATGATGGTGAAAGAGGAGAGTGAAAAGTTGGCTTAAAACTCAGCATTCAAAAAACTTAGATCATGGAATCCAGTCCCATCACTCGATGGCAAATAGATGGGGCAACAAAGAAAACAGACTTTCTTTTCTTGGGCTCCAAAATCACTGCTCATGGTGACTGCAGCCATGAAATTAAAAGACGCTTGCTCCTTGGAGGAAAAGTTATGACCAACCTAGACAGCATATTAAAAAGCAGAGACATTACCAACAAAGGTCCATCTAGTCAAAGCTATGGTTTTTCCAGTAGTTATGTATGATATGAGAGTTGGACTATAAAGAAAGCCGAGCACCAAAGAGTTGATGCTTTGTATTGTGGTGTTGGAGAAGATCCGTGAGAGTTCCTCGGACTCCAAGGAGCTCAAACCAGTCAATCCTCAAGGAAATTAATCCTGAATGTTCATTGGAATGACGCATGCTGCATGAAGCTGAAACTCCCAATACTTTGGCCACCTGATGCAAAGAACCAACTCATTGGAAAAGACCCTGATGCTTGGAAAGATCAAAGGCAGGAGGAGAAGGGGTGACAGAAGATGAGATAGTTGGATGGCATCATGGACTCTATGGACATGAGTTGAGTAAGCTCTGGGAGTTGGTGATGGACAGGGAAGCCTGGGGTGCTGTAGTCCATGGGGTCGCTGTAACACTAGTATATTAATTTATATAATATTTACATTATATACTAGTACAATATTTCAGTTTAAGTTTTTTATATTACTGTGCACAGAAGTTAGAGTATTTCTGAGGAAAGACATTTTCCCTGAGTTTTGTGCATATCGTGATATTATATCCGAATCATGATCTGCCAGGAAAAAATCTACTTATTTATAGAGCATGACAGAGTCTTTTAAATTAGGATGGTCACAGAAAACCTAGATCAGATACTTGCTATATTACAGAATAACCCATGTTTTGAACAATTTTGAAGGAAAGGTACCAGAGCTGCCTCTGGAACCGTCCTTAGAATTTTAAACATTTGTTCTGCTCTATTTGCAGTTATTAAAAAAAATGGGATATGGTGGTAAATTAATGAATTGTTTCAAATTCTTAACAAAAAGATAAAAGGTTGTTTTTTAGCCATCTGAAATCATCTCTCTTTCTCTAGGGCAGCATTAAGATTTATTGTTATTCATTAATTATCTCTCTCAAGGAACTTCTGAGGAATATGACAATTCACTTTTTCAAGATGAGTCAAGTATTTAAAGAGATATTCATCAAAATTCAAGATAACAGATATTTGCTTCATATTTATAAAGCAGAGAAAATTAAAATTTTTTCCCTAAGGAACTCTTGATTACTGTAAGTGGCAATTATAGTAAGAAAAAAAATTTCTGGGATAGAGGTCAGGTAAAACCAAGTTTGAATAAGTTTCAGGAAAGTTTTTAGGAGGGAAAAGCAATCATAAAAAATAATTTTGTGGACTATGTGTGGAAAGTGAGGAAAGGCAGTTTCCTCTCTCCTAGAGAAGTAGCTCTTGAAGTGAGTGGTCAGGTTGACTGGCCTTTCCTGGAAAACTGAGGTCTCTTCAAGGTCTGGGGCAATCTAAGCGCAGCTGCCTTTCCTCACTGCCCAACATCCAGGGGTGAACTGGGCACAAAGGGGAAAAAGTGTTATTCTTAAAATTAGAATATTGTGGGAATTCCCTGATGGTCCAGTGGTTCAGTTCAGTTCAGTTCAGTCGTTCAGTTGTGTCCGACTCTTTGCGACCCCATGAATTGCAGCATGCCAGGCCTCCCTGTCCATCACCAGCTCCCAGAGTTCACTCAAACTCACGTCCATCGAGTCAGTGATGCCATCCAGCCATCTCATCCTCAGTCATCCCCTTCTCCTCCTGCCCCCAATCCCTCCCAGCATCAGAGTCTTTTCCAATGAGTCAACTCTTCGCATGAGGTGGCCAAAGTACTGGAGTTTCAGCTTTAGCATCATTCCTTCCAAAGAACACCCGGGGCTGATCTCCTTTAGAAAGGACTGGTTGGATCTCCTTGCAGTCCAAGGGACTCTCAGGAGTCTTCTCCAACACCACAGTTCAAAAGCATCAATTCTTCACAGTCTAACTCTCACATCCATACATGAGCACTGGAAAAACCATAGCCTTGACTAGATGAACCTTAGTCGGCAAAGTAATGTCTCTGCTTTTGAATATGCTATCTAGGTTGGTCATAACTTTTCTTCCAAGGAGTATGCGTCCAGTGGTTAGGATTCTGTTTTTGCTGAAGAGGGCATGGGTTCAATCCCTGGTTGGGGAGCTAAGATCCGTTATGCTGTGTGGTGTGGCAAAAAAATAAAAGAGAAATTAAAAAATGTAATAAACTAGATATCTAATTAAAAAAATAAAGAAAAAATTGCAGTGACAAGGGCACTTCAGTAGGCCCCATGAACAGATGCCACAGTCATTCATCTGACACTGATAAGGCTCTGAGACACTCGTTGGTGCAACCATATATTTTATTATAGGCTATCCATGAGAATAATTCATGTCTTCCATTGTACAGTACACTACTGTAAACTTTATTAGTCTCTACCCTTCATCTTATCAGTGTTTATGGTAAAGTGATGTGTGCCTCCATGGAGTCAGTGCTGATTTGTAAATATGATCATTTCAACATCCTGAAGCTTCCTTCAGTCCAGCTCCCTTATTATGCAGATGATAACACTGGAGACCTAGAGAGAGAAAGAATTTATCCAAAATCACCATAGCTAATTAGAACCAGAATTAGCCAGGAAGCCAGTCTTCTGACCTGAAGCTCTTCCCATTGCTTGCACCCTTAGCTGTGGTCAGTTTTCTGACAGATCTTATCATTAGTGATGATGGAAGTTTCTCTTCTGAGATATCAAGTTATTTTCTTCTTGGATGTTACAAATAGCAATATCGGATGAACTCCCTAGGGTGATTAGTATTATGTCTGTCTGGTTGTATTGTTTGTGGTCATTAAAAAAAAAGGGGTGAATTGCCTAGAGGCATTTTATTTTCCTGGAACACTGGATGTATGTGGAAACAGTAAAATGCAGTGGAAAGAAGCTAGGCCCAGAAACTTGGATTCTAGTTCTGCCTTAATCACTGACCCTCAGAAGTCACTGAAGTTGATGGCACCTCAGTTTTTAAGTCTGTAATGTGAAGATCTGATCACCTAATGCAGTCTCTCATACAGGGGCAGCATGAGAAATGACTAAGCTAAGAATGATGAAAACCTGTTAGACAAGCGTAATATATACTTCACATATATCACAGAACCAGGGAACTTTCAAAAGATCATCCAAACATATGATTCCATGTTCAGCCTGACTGAATAATAAGCCTGTAAAGAGACAGTCATATTTGTTTTGGGAGTTTCTCAGTGACAGGTTGACTTCTAAACCCTTGGTGACTTTCTAGGTGTGGTGATAAAAATAAATATCCTATTTATGTTGTAATGCAATTCTGATGAGACACACCAGTGTGAGTCTTAAAGAACCATGATTCCTGTTAATTAACATTATACTGAATTTTATAACATCCAAGGAAGGCTAGACAGAACTGACTCATGCTCATTGCTCATGGTGTCCTCATTTAGCAAACAAGAACGCAGTGGCCTCCTGAAAGTTGAAATGTGCACGTATTCTATTAATTCCAAGGAACTTCTACATTGTTTGCACAGCTGTTCTGTCTTATTCCCTTTACAGGAGGCAGAAATGACTTTAAAGTCCCTCAGAAATAATGATAAAAATCATGGCTGTAATTTATTAGTCTCCTATTTTACATTAGTTACTGTAAGGGTTTTACATGCATTATTTTTAATTCTCAGAGTATCTGTATAAAAAGTGAGTATTATTACACCTATTTTGCTTAATAATACCCTTATAAAAAGAAAATAAAGACATATTATCATTTGAATGCCTTCGTTTCCATTTGTACTGTGGCAGATATGTGCATTTCTCATTTTTCTCACAACTTTTGGCTAGGCAGAGACAAGCATTACTCCTTCCAACTAGCAGATAAACTAGAACAGATGGAGTTAAATAACTTACTCAAATATAAGAGTCAGACATATGACTGGGGCCTTAATTTCACCTTAGGCTATTTTTTCATTAGATCGATGGTTTTCAAATTAACAAACTCAACAGTTACAAGCCTGTGGGTGGTGACTGCAGCCATGAAATTAAAAGATGCATGCTTCTTTAGGGCTTCCGTGGTGGCTCAGACAGTAAAGAACCTGCCTGCCAGTGCAGGAGACCTGGGTTCTGTCCCTGGGTTGGGAATCTCCTCTAGAGAAGGGAATGACTCACTCACTCCAGTATTCTTGCCTGGAGAACTCCACGGACAGAAGAGCCTGGTGGGTTACAGTCCACATCGGCACAAAAAGTTGGGCATGACTGAATGACTAACACTTTACTCCTTGGAAGGAAAGCATATTCAAAAGCAGAGACATCACTTTGCCAGCAAAGGTCTATCTAGTCAAAGCTATGTTTCTTCCAGTAGTTATGTATAGATGTGAGGGGTGGACCATGAAGAAGGTTGAGTACCGAAGAATTGATACTCTTGAACTGTTGTGCTGGAGGAGACTTTTGAGAGTCCCTCTCAAGACTGCAAGGAGATCAAACTAGTCAATCCTAAAGGAAATCAACCCTGATTTCCTTAGAAGGATTCATGCTCAAGCTGAAGCTCCAGTACTGTGACCACCTGATGTGAAGAGCTGACTCATTGGAAAAGACCTTGATGCTGGGAAGGATTGAAGGCAAAAAGAGAAGGGGGCAACAGAGGATGAGATGTCCACCAACTCAATGGACATGAACTGGAGCAAACTCCAGGAGATATTGGAGGACAGGGGAGCCTGGCATGCTGCAGTCCATGGGGTCACAAAATGTCGATCACGATTTAGCAACTGAACAGCAACAACAAATGAGAAATCTTATAATAGAGTCAGGCTCATACATGCTAGATTAGGTAACGTATTTGAGTCAGGTCAGCCAGGAGCAGAATCTGGAAATTGGAGAAAGCAAGCCTGCTTACATTTTTCTCAGTTACTCTGATCCATGGAATTAATGCCCTATTTTCTCCAAAGCATTGATTTCTCAGTAAAAGTCAGAAATCTGAATTAAAAAAAAAAGTTTAGCTTGTGGATAAATCTGAGTATCAGTATGAGTATCAGTTTGAGAATCAAAATAAATGGTAGTAAAAAGTATAATCCATTATCTATATGTGTGTTATGATCTATTGTATGGGTTTATATTGATATATAAATACAGAAAATCACAGGGATGGAGGTAAACCAACTAATAAATGGTGCCAGAATGATGGAATTTGAAAATGACCTTTGGCAACCATGAAAATAATAATGAATATAGGCAGAAGTCACCATTAACACTCATGTGGGAAGTTAGAGTAGTAACGGGATACTTACATAATAGCTTCCCATCAAATATTTATTAACTATGAAGGGAAAAAGAGTCAGTTTGCGGTGGAGAAACCTGGCAAAACACACCTTTACGCAGTGTTTAAAGTTAATGTCCATGGAGTAGGGCAAGCTGACATCAGTGCCTCCTAATATGATCGCTGAGCACCAAGAGGAAAAGAGCATCACTCCGTGATGTTCCTCCAGAAATGTATAAAGTTAACCTACTTGTAAGGAAGCATCAGAGAAACCCACACTGGGGGCCATTCCATCAAATAAGTAATGTCCACTGTTCAAATGTCACTGTCATAAGGACTAAGGAAGACTTTCAGGTGAGAGGCTCATGTGACAACTGAATCAAAGCTTCATCTTACAGTATTGTTGCTAGAAAGGACATTACTGGGATAACTGGTGAAATCCAAATAGGGGCCATAGTATTGAGCCAAAGTTAATTCCCTCGTTTGATAATTGTGCCATAGCTAGATAAGATATATACACTGAAGTATTCAGGAATAAAGAGATGTTAAAAAAACAAAATCTAGCTGAGTAAATTTGGATATTTCATTGGCTTTAAGTGATTCATGAGTCAGACAGCATCCCATCTAGCAACTAGAAGAGGGCTCCGAGGAGTGGTAAAAGATGGGAGGCTTTTATAGGCAGAAAGAGGGGCAAAGAGGGTACTGGGAGAGGGAAATAATTGTTTGGGGACAGGCAATCCTCTTTTGGGGGGGCCAAGGAACAGCAGGGATCCTGTTATGCAGGTCACCTCACTAGTGCTGATCAGGAAATTTCAGATGGTCTGTTTAAAGATCACATTCCTGAGAAAAAGTTGAAAGGGCAGTTAAATCTAAGCTTGCTTTCATGAGAAAAAATGGTGACTCTGGGGCTTTTTAATGGTGGCATTATATCTGCAACTTACAAGCAAATAATGCAGGAAAAAAAATCTGAGAAAGAGAGAGAGGAAATACTAATATAAAAGAAATTATATCAACATGTAAATTTAAAAGCAATCACTAGTTTGAATCAATGTTCTATATAGACAGCTGGCTACTGGGGGCCCAACTCCTGGGGTACCTTGGACCCTCTGGATTCACAGCATGACAGGACGTATGAGATCTCCGGACCTATACCTTCTGTTTTCTTCCTGTTCTTTTCTTAGACATATGAACACTGGTATCAGTGCCACAGTTTACAGTACTTAGTGTTCCAGCAGATCTACACCTTGTTCACATAATTAGATGAAAATCTTCAGCCTCCTACTTACAGGTCATTGTGTAGGAGGACCACCGCTACCTTGAGGAAGAACTCCCACCTCTATGTATTAACTTCACAGTTTAACTCTTTTTAAGAGGAAAATCCCTAATTCTAAATTTTAGGATATAATTTCCAAATGCTGACAATACCATCCCTTCCCACAGGCGGACTAAATACTCAGTAGCCAGAGCCCTAATTAGGCTGCGTTAGCATCTAAGATCCAGAATGCCCTACAGGTCTGAAATCTTTTTTTAACTTCCTGATCCCATTGTCCCTGGTCTAGTTCTGGGTAAACGCAAGGCTTCTCCTACAGCAGCATTTATTATCATCGTGCTCAGCTGCTCAGTCATTTCAGACTCTTTTGCAACCTCTTAGACTGTAGCCGGCCAGGCTCCTCTGTCCATGGGATTTCCCAGGCAAGAATACTGGAGTGGGTTACCATTTCCTCCTCCAGGGGATCTTCCCGAACCAGAATTGAATTTGAGGCTCCTGTGCCTCCTGCATTGCAGGTGGATTCTTTTGCTGCTGAGCCATTGGGGAATCCTATATGTTTATTATGCCCATGTCAAATATTGCTTATTTTAATACAAATTTTTTTAGTTAGACACTAAAAGTGCTTATTTATGAGTGATGACATCCATTAAATATAACATCTGATGATTCTTTTTCTTTTACATAACATCAACAATATATAGTCCTAAACCTAAACTCCTTCAAGTGTAAGTTATTGAAGCCAAACTTCTTTATATCTTTGGTGTTCACTTATAACGGTATAACATTTTAAAATGCGTACCCACATATAGACCAATGTAGAACTGTACAAAATTGCTTGAATATTGGGAAATAGAAATAAAATAGGAATGAATGTCTTTTCTCTTTAAAAAAAAGCTTGCTTTTTCCTTCATATTCACATTTTACTTTTACATGCTCACAAATTGAGGCTTATTCTTAAATATTCTTTTTTGAAGTGAGTGCATTATCTCACTCATCTACAGTGATTTCAGAAGAGATCAGAAAGAGGTGAAAGTATTTAAAGACAGACTCTCACATTACCCTAAAAGTAAATGCTTTCAGGGAACAAGTAATGTACAATTCAGCAAGCACTCTTGAATTCTAATGAATATTTCCATTTTAATGAGGCTTGATTTAAGTGCTAGGTCTCTGTAAAGTATCTAAAATGACACGGTACCTGTGTTAGAAACCCAGTCATGCTATGTTCGGGACCAGCAGAGGAGAGCTTATTTCTACCCTCATTTCTCTTCCATAAAAGGGAAGAATTGCTGGGTAAGCCACTTTATTTAATAGCAGAGGAAGGAGCAAATTGATTTCTTGACAGGATTACCAAGGAGAACGATGAGGAGTGGGTGGCATTGTGAACAAAACGAGAAATGAAAGATAATAGGCAAGGAGCAGCCAGGAGTGCTGAGAGTAACCATTGGGTGTAAAACCCAGGAGCAAAAATAGCCGGTCCTGAAATTGCCTGGAGGGAGGGAAACCATGTTGATGTGGATTTTCAAACATATGAGCTTGAGCAGTTGAATTTTTCAACTGAAGGCTTTTCTGTGACTCTGATAGAAACCATTCAGGAAAACAAAATCTGGCCTCTGTCAAATGTCATCTTGAAGGACCTGGGACTCAACCTGCGAATCGTGCCAGAAAGAATGTTGTTGCCCAATTAGACAAGCATCAGCAAATGTAGGTAGCAAAGACAAGGAAGGAGAACAAGGGGGAGAGAAAAGCTTTGATGTTGTCTTGGCAGAAATGGGGAGGACCAGTCAAGATAATGGAACGGAAAGCAGGGGAGAGGATGGGAGGGGGCCTGGGGAGGGAAAGGGTGCTGTAATAACCGGTATTTTGGAGCAATTGTTCTCTGAGTTTCCCAGTTTGATACATGCAACAGTCGCTGATGTGAAGTTGAAAACCTAGAGATGCTCAATATGTAGATCTTAAATTTAACACGTGAAATGGCCAAGAAGAAGGGACTGAGTGCAGCGGGCCCCACTCCTGCTCATGTTGGGGCATGTTTGCTTCCCCAGGATCAGGAAAGTTACCTCTTTCCTGGGCTAAAGCCTCTGAGCCCTGACCCTGTTAGGAGGAAGTTACAGGCAGGACGTCCCTCACAAGGCAGGGGCCAAGTTAGGAACATTTTTGCTCTGGGAAAATAGTGATTCCCAAGGCTGGGCAGAGACCCTGTTCAGTCCCTGGAAGTTGCTTCCTAAAGGCTCTGTGTCCATGGCCACGCCACGTGTCTCTATGGAGACCTGGGTTCAGACTTTGATTTTGTATTTAATCAGCAAATCTCTGTATCATCCTTCCTTTTGTCAAATCTACAAACCAACCCGTACTGACACCTGTTTTCTGCTTCTTCCCCTTGTAAGGAACAGGTTGTATCTCTGTTACACTGATATTTACTGTTCTCACTTGCATTATGGACTCAGTTTTCGCTCACCTCCTTTAGGAATTCACACAGTATTGTCCTTTCAGTGTTGTCTACGATACGTCAGTCTCCTCTCTGCCGGATCATTTCGATCAGCAGACTAATGGGCTTTCATATCTCTTGTTAAATGTATTAATTAAACAAGGAGGACATGAGACTGAGGTGGCTTTACCACCTTAACAGCCTAAGAAGGCACACCAGGGCCACAGCCTCTGAAGGGGAAGAAATCCATACCCAGGGACAACCAGTCGCAAACAGCCAACCACATTTTCTCCATAAAGCAGAGGCTTAAGTTAAAGCCAATCAAGCAACACCCTTGCTGTATTTCCTCCTCTTCTCTGTAGAGGTTTTTCCCTCTGCTCTTGTCCATGAAGTGCTCCTAACCACTTCTGGTTTGGTGCTGCCTGATCTGAATCGACATTTTGCTCAAATACACTGTTAGGGTTCTTCAGTATCCTTCAGCTGACCTTTTGACATTCCCATGTTGAAAAGCTCTCACTGCACACACGTCTCCCCATTTCTTGGCTCCCTGTTGTTATCTCACACTTCCTTCTTCCTCTCCTCACCTATTGTGTGCTCTTCAAACCCCCAGCCCATCCATATGCTACTGTCCCTCCCAAAGAACTTTTGCCACATTTGCCAGTAAATTCCATGGAGCCAAACTCAACAGATGTTTCTCTATCCTCATTTTTCTCAGTTCTCACCAGCATTTGGGATAACTGACTAGTCCATTTCTCTTGACGAACCTCTCTTCTGGCTTCCTTGAAACCACACTTTCTAACCACACTGGACAGTTTTCTCAGCCCTGACTTTTTTTGCCAGTTTCTCATTCCTTATCCAGATGTAACGGGTTGAAGATCTTGGGGCTTTTCTTGGATCCTTTCCTCTTTCCTTGCCTTCCTTCTTCACCTCACTCTTCTCCTGCATAATCTCAACCATGCCCGTAACTTTAATACTATCTTTACACCACTGACTCCCCAATTTATGTCTGTAGCCCAGAACTCTTCACTAGATCCCAACATTCTGATATTTCTAACAAAAATTTTCCAAAAGAGAATTCTTATTTCTTCCTAAATCTGTCTGTTGCCCCAGACCATAACATTTTCCCATCTCAATAGATGAATTCATGATTTATCTAGTTGGTCAAGTTTAAAACCCAGGAGTCATCCGCCTTTACTCTTATCCCTTGTATCCCTTTCATCACCAAATCCTATAAATACCATCTCCAAAATATTTTGCAGATCCTGCTGCTTCTTTCCTTGTCCATTCATCGCTTTTGTCTATCTTCTGGGCCACTGCTTCACAACCTGCCAGCTGGTCTACCTCTTTCCTCTGTTGCACCCTGCCCATCCCCACCAATATTTCTAGTCCATCTGATACACTGCTCAAGAGTTAGCCTTAAGTATAAATCTGGTGTGACCTCTCCCACTGAAAAAGTTTCAGTGATTGCTCATTAAACTTAGAATTCAATCTAAACTACCCTTTTCTGGATCTTCAAGACCCTGCATAATCAGAGCCCTCCCTAGTTCCTTAACTTATCTTAAGTCATTCTTGCGTTCTTCCTTTATGCTCCCTTGAGCACAGTCAGTCGCTTATTCACTTCAGTCGCTCAGCCGTGTCTGACTCTTTGTGACCCCATGGACTGCAGCACACCAGGCTTTCCTGTCCATCACCAGAGCTTACTCAAACTCATGTCCATCATGTCAGTGATGCCATCCAACCATCTCATCCTCTGTCGTCCCCTTTTCCTCCCACCTTCAATCTTTTCCAGCATGAGGGTCTTTTCCAATGAGTCAACTCTTCGCATCACATGGCCAAAGTATTGGAGTTTCAGCTTCAGCATCAGTCCTTCCAATGAATATTCAGGACTGATTTCCTTTAGGATGGACTGATTGGATTTCCTTGCAGTCCAAGGGACTCTCAAGAGTCTTCTCCAACATCACAGTTCAAAAGCATCAAGTTTTTGGTGCTCAGCTTTCTTTATAGTCCAAGTCTCACATCCATACATGACTACTGGAGAAACCATATCTTTGACCAGATGGACCTTTGTTGGTAAAGTAGTGTCTCTGCTTTTTAATATGCTGTCTAGGTTGGTCATAGCTTTTCTTCCAAGGAGCAAGCATCTTTCAATTTCATGGCTGCAGTCATCATCTGCAGTGGTTTTGGAGCCCCCCCCCCCCCACCAAAAGTCTCTCCCTATTTCCCTTGTTTCCCCACCTAGTTGCCATGAAGTGATGGGACTGGATGCCATGATCATAGTTTTCTGAATGTTGAGTTTTAAGCCAACATTTTCATTCTCCTCTTTCACTTTCATCAAGAGGCTTTTTAGTTCTTCAATTTCTGCCGTAAGGGTGGTGTCATCTGCATATCTGAGGTTATTGATATTTCTCCCGGCAATCTTGATTACAGCTTGTGCTTCTTCCAGCCCAGCGTTTCTCATGATGTACTCTGCATANCATCAAGAGGCTTTTTAGTTCTTCAATTTCTGCCGTAAGGGTGGTGTCATCTGCATATCTGAGGTTATTGATATTTCTCCTGGCAATCTTGATTCCAGCTTGAACTTCATCCAGCCTGGTATTTTGCATGATGTACTCTGCATATAAGTTAAATAAACAGGGTAATAAACTGCTTTCCCGATTTGGAACCAGTCTGTTGTTCCATGTCCAGTTCTAACTGTTGCTTCTTGACCTGCATACAGATTTCTCAGGAGGCAGGTCAGGTGGTCTGGTATTCCCATTTCTTGAAGAATTTTCCACAGCTTGTTGTGATCCACACAGTTAAAGGCTTTAGCATAGTCAATAAAGCAAAAGTAGATGTTTTTCTGGAATTTTCTTGCTTTTTCAATAATCCAGCGGATGTTGGCAACTTAATCTCTGATTCCTCTGCCTTTTCTTGCCTAAAATACAGCTTGAACATCTGGAAGTTCACGGTTCATGTATTGCTGAAGCCTGGCTTGGAGAATTTTGAGGATTACTTTGCTAGTGTGTGAGATGAGTGTAATTGTGCGGTAAGTTGCACATTCTTTGGCATTGACTTTCTTTGGGACTGGAATGAAAACTGACCTTTTCCAGTCTTGTGGCTACTGCTGAGTTTTCCAGATTTGCTGGCATACAGACTGAAACACTTTCACACCATCATCTTTTAGGATTTGAAATAGCTCAACTGGAATTCCATCACTTCCACTAGCTTTATTCCTAGTGATGCTTCCTAAGGCCCACCTGACTTCGCATTTCAGGGTTTCTGGCTCAAGGTGAGTGATCACACCATCGTGGTTATCTGGGTCAGGAAGATTTTTTTGGTATCGTTCTTTTGTGTATTCTTGCCACCTCTTCTTAATATCTTCTGCTTCTGTTAGGCCCATACCATTTCTGTCCTTTATTGAGCCCATCTTTGCATGAAATGTTCCCTTGGTATCTTTAATTTTCTTGAAGAGATTTCTAGTCTTTCCCATTCTATTGTTTTCCTCTATTTCTGTGCATTGATCACTGGAAGAAGGCTTTTTTTATCTCCTTGCTATTCTTTGGAACTCTGCATTCAGAGGCTTATATCTTTCCTTTTCTCCTTTGCCCTTGAGCACACATAGTGTTTTGTTTTTTTTTGTTTGTTTTTTAATTTTTATTTTTTGCCTCAGGGCCTTTGCATTTTCTACTCTTTCCTTGACAGGGAAGTTTCTTCCCACCCTTGTTCAGTATATTTTTTATCTCTTAGGTCTCAGTTGAAATATTACTCTCCTTAGTAAGTAGCTTTCCCTGCGAACTCTTTTTTTTTTTAAATTAACTTCCCCCATTCTATTACTTCATCATTCTCTGGTTTGGCACCCGGTCATTTTCTTGTTCTTAGCACATTGCAATTCTTTTCTTCTTCTTCTTATTTTTTTAAACTTAAGTTTTGTCTGTCTTGGCAACGTAGATGTAAAGGATAGAGAGGGAACATGCAGGTACCAGAGTGGAATCACACAATCTGAGTTTTAATTGTTGATGTTTTTCACCTAGGTATTTAACTTCCCTACACCTCAGTTTTCTAATCTGTAGAACTTGAACAGTAATACCAATCTCCCAGGGTTGGTATCAGAAGTAAGTGAGATCATAAATATAGAGTTTATAGGCAAAAAGCCTGGTCCATCATGAATATTTTACAACTCTTACCTGATAATTCACTGTTCACTTTTTACTCTCCGACAGCTAATATAGTGCTTGGAACACACTGGGTTCTTAGTATCTGCTCAATGATTCATAAAATGAATGAATTGTGGGCTCAGTTTGATTCAGAGTCGGTTTGAGCATGAGATAGAAAATAGGTCCAGTGATTAAAACGGTGCCTGATATATCGTAAGTGCTCAGTACAACATTATCATCAGTCCTCAAACAGGCTGCTAATGTGATCAATTGACAGAACTAAGAACTGCATTCAAGGGCTCTTACGTAAAGCAGCCACAGTCTTTCATTGTTGGGTTCCAACTCTCCCAGGCTGCAATGGATTGTCCTATGATTTTCCCTCTTTATCTTTCCCCCATCTTTACCTGCTCCTCACCAAGAAACAAACATGCTGAAGTAATTTTCATTTAAGTAACTCCTTCCTTAAATCTCCCCATTTCCCTCTAGCTACCATTTCTCTTCTGCTTTTTACAGGTAAGCCCTTCCAGGAGCTGTCCACAGTGTCTCTCATTCTCCTCCTCTAATTCTTTCTCACCCATAGCAATTATCATTCACTCTCCACCTTTGTCAAGGTGGTGAATGACTTCCACACTTTCCAATCGGCTGTCACATTCTTGGTTCAGAACTCTCTGGGCCAATCAGCAGCACTGACACCTGCCCTTTTCTTTTTTGGAAACACAGTCTTCGCTTGGCTTCTAAGATCCCATTTGTTCTTGTTTATTCTGCTGTTTGACTAGCCCACTTTTCTGTAGTCTTCTTGTTTCCAAACTCTAGATTTTGTTTCAGTATCAGAAGCTCACCTTCTTTCTCTGTAGTCACTCCCCAGGTAGCCTCATCTAACCCCATGCCTTTGAATATCATGCAAAAGCTGATGATCCTGAGTTTCTATTTTCAACTCTGACCTCTGTCTAGAACTCTGTACATACAATCAGCACCTCAATTTTTCCATACACGTGCTTAATAGGCATTTCACATGTAACATTCAAACTGTACTTTTTTTTTTGGTAATTTACTGAAGTATGGTTGACTAACACTATTATGTTAGTTTAGGGGCTACAACACAGTGACTGATTTTTTTTCTTTTTTTGGCCGTACCACGCAGCATGTGGGGTCTGAGTTCCCTGACCAGAGATCAAACCTGTGCTCCTGCAGAGGAAGCCTGAAGTCTTCACCATTGGACCAACCAGAAAAGTCCTGTGATTTGATATTTTTATGGACTATAGAACATACAGAGTTATTATAACTATTTCTTGTGCTATATATTACACCTTTGTGACTTGTTTATTTTATAACAGCTGGTTTGTACTCCTTAATTCCTTTCACCTATTGAAACTGTACTCTTAATACACCCTCCTCTCACTCCCCCATGGTACCTCCTCCTGAATTCTCCCAGGTATGGCAACTCCATCCTTTCAGCTGTTCAGACCAGAAACA
Source organism: Oreotragus oreotragus (assembly GCA_006410675.1). Classification (NCBI taxonomy): domain Eukaryota; kingdom Metazoa; phylum Chordata; class Mammalia; order Artiodactyla; family Bovidae; genus Oreotragus; species Oreotragus oreotragus. The sequence continues at coordinate 358,163 of SJYX01005035.1, forward strand.
CTGTGTCCATCTTCGACGCTTCTGTGCACCCTAGTCAGGCCATAGACAAAGCCATAGACAAAGCCTATGTCCACAGTGTCTCTCATTCTATTGGAAAGTGTATCATGCATACTCCTACTTCTTTCCATGTCAACTGCGCTCTCTGTACTCCAAGCTGGGGTCACGGCTCACTCTGATGATTATAGTGCTGCCTCTTCAGCACCCTTGCCTCCGCCCACCCCATCTCCTTGTCACACAGTTGCCACAATGATCCTTTCAAAGTGGCATTCCTCTCTTCAAAATCATCAAACAGCTTTCCATTGAAAGGAATGCTCAAATACCTCCTGTGGCCTGAAAGCTTCTATATAATCTTCCTGACCTCCCTCTGGACCCTCTAGCACCTTTGTCATCCACTCTGTCCCTCTTTCCCTGCCGTCCCCACGGCAGCCACACCAGGTGACTTGCTGTGTATGAAACAGGCCAAGAGCACCCTGTCTTGGGGGCTCAACATTTACTGTTCCCCTATCGAGTCACTATTCTCCCAGATATAACTGGATGGTTCATTCCCTCACCATCTCCCTGTCTCCCATGTCTCGCTTTTTGAGACCTTTCCCTAAGCTTGCAATAGAAAATTGTACCCACCCTCCTCAGTCACCATCACGATCACCTTTACTCTGTTTATTTTTCTTCACTGATGCCTGTCACCCCCTGGCATTTGACATATTTGATTATTGTCTCTCTTCTTACTAATATTTAAATTCCATGAGAGGAGGGACTTTATCTTCCTGTTCATTCCCTAGAGTTAGAATAATAGGCATTGAATATATTTGACAAATCAATAAATGTTTAGTAAATATTTGAGAGGTCTAGTGACATCTAGGTTGTTCTAAGTGAAACTTTTTCCTTATTAATAGTAACCTGATGAAATTACAATGGCTCAGTTTTCTGGAATGATTTATATGAGTCGATTTCTGGGCTCTATATTCTGTTTCACTGACATATGTGTATGTTTTGTACCAGTACTATAACTGTTTTGAAGACTGTAGCTTTGTAGTGTAATGTGAAGTCAGGGAGTGTGACTCTTCCAGCTCTGTTCATTCTTTATATTGTTTTGGTTATTTCAGGTCTTTTGTGTTTTCATACACATTTAAAAATTATCTGTGGTAGTTCTAGTGAAAAATGCCATTGACATTTTGAAAGGGATCGCATTGAAGAAACGGCAAAAATTCTTCATTAAAGAATCTGCCTGCCAATGCAGGAGACATAAGCGACGTGGGTTCGATCTCTGGGTTGGGAGGAGAACATGGCAACCCACTCCAGTATTCTTGCCTAGAGAATCCCATGGACAGAGGAACCCGTTGGGCTACAGCCCACAGGGTTGCAGAGTCAGACACAGCTGAAGTGACTTAGCCCGCACATGCACATTGACTCCAAGTTTATTTTTGAAAGGCTCTTGTTCAACTTTGAATCATTCGCAGGACAATGGATACACATCCTTGTAGGATGACTCATTACCTGGCTCTTATCTCTCCAGTCTCTTTCTTAGCTCCTCCCAGTCACCTACTAATTGACTATTTAAAAGTGTGGTGAAGAGGACAGTCTTGTTTTTAAGCAGGTCTCCCTGTGATTCAAAGGCCATACATGTGCCTTTGGCTTCTCCTCCCAGGTGCACAGTGTAGGTTGTTTCATCTCCTTCTGGGTTTGGGTCCAAGTGCAATTTGGTTTCCATGTGAAGCTCGGTTGTGCTGACATAATGATTAGGACACCTCTTAAAGGACGTCGTATCTTTCCTAGAAACAGAAAACTGTAAAATAGAAAACTTCCCCAGTGATTATATTCTAAAGCCAAGCTATATTTCAAATGTATTTGTATAATTGACTATTTTAAAAAACCAGCCGCAACAAAACCCACTTTAGCTTCAGATATTTCTTCCTTTTTGCCTGGTTTCTCTTTTTCATGAACTAGATATCTGGAACCAAATTCACTTGTTTGCCTCAGTTTTCCACATGCCTTGCATGTGAGATTAAGCTTAAATTCTTATCAAACCATGTTTAAAATGGCTACAGTATTTTATGATGTATCATTGTAATAATTAAAAATTTTTAAGAATACACAGAAAATATGAAAGCATTTTTACTTTTCCCCTCCCAGGGAAATTTACCAGGGAGAGTTAGTAGATATATGCCCTAACACTTTCTAAATCTGGTAGAAATATTTGGCAGCAGCTTACATGCTGCTGATAATAATTACAAACATCATAATTATAACATTTGTTTTGTACAACTAGCATTCCCATAGTCATGTGGTAGGTTAATTAATATGACAGCATCTTTTGAGTGCTGACTTTAACTATAATCTTGCCTTTAAAAATAAACCTGTAAGAGGTGCTTAGCTTCTACTAAAGCAAATATAAAGCAGATTTGATTTTCCTAATTCATAAGTGGTCTCCCTCCAATCAGTGTTCTCCCTACCTTAAGCATCTGGCTTAGCTACGTAAATATTTTTTTGAATTGTTTTTACACGTTGTGTCAGTATTAAAAGACTTCAATTGTTTTATATTTCCAACAGAAGCCAATACGCACACATAGTACCTACTCTGTAAAAGGCAGAGGTTAGGCTATAGGAAACTCCTAGAATGAATAAGATACAGTTCCTGTCCTCAAACGCAGTTGTAAAGGCTGGCAAATCTTTATATTTGATGGCTGATCCTACTCTACTTCCTTAATTTATCTCCCACTCAATCTTAGCTAAACTCTCTGCTAAAGTCCCACACGTGGACATACTCTCCCTGAATGTGCTTTGTGTGTCCTGCCTACTCAGGTAAATATCTTTCCTTACTTATTTCCCACTCCTTTCCTTTAAGTCCTGTTCAAATCATGCCCTTTTCTTTGTTTATTCATCCCTAATCTACACAGATGTCTCCTTCACCTTGATGTCATGCCTGGCTTTGTTAGTCTTTTTTACTTATTCATAGATCTTATTTTTCCAAATTGACTGTGACTGCTCTGAGGACAGGAACGATGTTTATTTTTATATGCCTCACACATGGAATGTGATCGATATTTTATTTATTCTCCTAAAAGTTCATAATTTTACCTATTTTTTCACATAAGTAGGACTTTTGAAGTTTTTAAGTTCATTCACCTTTCTATGTAGCTGGGCCTTTAATGTTAAGAATTAAAAGTCTTCGGGTCTACTTATATGGATATCACATTACAGTCGTAGAGATTTTGCTTATGTGGACACTATTTGTGATGTTTATAAATGTTTATAAATGGTTCACATTTAGCAATGAACTGGCAACAGTAGGGGGATTAGCAGTCTGGCTCAAGTGTCACAAATTGGTATGTTTTTGTTTCCAGTCTGGGTTTTAGGTCTCAGAAGCTCTTAATTGATTCATACTTAACGAATTCACAAAAGTATTGATTTATAAAAGCAAATTCTGCCCAAGATACTCTCTTCCTGGAAATTTTTACTCAGGAAAAATTATTGCTTAGGGATTTGGTAAATAGGGAATAGCAAAAGAAATTGAATACTTTAAAGATGGCTTCCATCAAGCTATGATACCATGAAGAGCTTTCCTTTTCTGATTAGTTTGAAATCATTATCTGAGATTTTAAACCAAGACTATAAACCATTTATGGTTTTTCAGCTTTAAATTTCCTAAAACTGTTCCGTGATCAGTACTTTGGATTTGCACTAACTACTCTCTTATTTTAATGTTTTGCCATAGTCTATTCATGGGGTCGCAAAGAGTCGAACATGACTGAGTGACTGAACTGAACTGAACTGATTGCAATGTCTATGTTTTAAACTGTACTACTTTTGATTGATTACTTTCTAGGTGGTTTGCTCATAATTAACCACATCATAGAGTGAGTTCCTTCTGGGTTGGTCTTCAGAAGACAGCTAATCGATTCTACAGGTTGAAAATTTTTTTATTACCTTCTCTAATTTCTGGTATATACTTTACTTTTACACAAGCTGTTGACTAGAGAGAACATATTCTAAAAATTATTTGTGCATATTTATTGGTAAGGAATATCCTCGTTTATAAGAAGTGAATTTAAGACTTCTAAAAGAAAATAACCTGGTTTATGTCCTTGCTGCTTAACTGCTGTTATGGCATTTGAATTATAGGATGCTCTATAAAACAGTGAGCCAAGACTTATAATCTATATTAGTGGATGATAATCAGAAGACAAGTTCAAACACATAACTCTGATAATAAATGAAAAGAGTTGAGAAGCTGAGGCATGGAAACAGCTCTCATCATTGTTAAACTATGTTGGTCATTTTGTTGATGCTCAAAAATCTATCCATTTCTTCTCTAGCAATATTATTTATCACATTAAAAGAAATCTTGACATAGGAGGGTATTTTTTTTTTTTTGAAAATCTTCCAAATGTCAAAATTTGATCCATGCTTGTGCTCAGTCATGTCTGACTCTTTGTGACCTTACAGACTGTAGCCCGCCAGGCTCCTCTGTCCATGGGATTTTTCCAGGCAAGAATATTGGAGTGGGTTGCCAGTCCCTCCTCCAGGGGATCTTCTCAACCCAGAGATCAAATCCACGTCTTCTGTATCTGCTGCATTGGCCAGCAGGTTCTTTACCACTGAGCCACCTGGGAAGCTCCAGATTTGATATATAAATGTTAATTGCTTTATTTCAGTTGGACATTGTCTAACAAGAGAAGTCATCCCTGTTTTAGAATAGCTGAGTCTGACCCTTCTCTAAATGATGCGTCATTGGCAAATGAAACAAAATAAATAAAATTAATCTTTGCAGTAAAAGAAAAAGCTCCCTAAATATAAATAAGACTAGAACAGAATGTGACCATTTAAAAAAAGAACAACTGACCACAATTGTTGAAAGCCAACTGAAGAATTCTTTCTCATGTTTCAACAGGCTTCTTACTTGATTATAAAGTGTTTAAGCAATGAAATCTTATAGAAACTGGTACTGCTCATATATCAAGAGGCACTTCCTATAAATGATGCACCGGTATTAACTGGTCAAACATAAAGATCTGCAGTTTACATATTGCATCTTCTTTAAGTTCATTTGACCTAAAGGAGTAGTCAGTGATAAAAGATCTAATAAAACATAAGATAATTGTGTCAAGATAATTTTTATATTAGTTATCACTACTCATTTAGCTGTCATTTTTGTAAAATTTTGGTTGTACTTTTAATTATATCTTCACAAATATCTTATTTCATTGAACAGCTCATAAGCTTATTGAAAACTTTCAGCAAATTCTACTTTTTGTGTTTCTGTTAGGTATGCAAAAGAAATTTATATGGGTTTTGTGCTTAGTGTTTAAATATGTTCTGGATTTTTGATTGAGGAAAGAGATGTGTGGTTAAAAATACAATTTATATACTACTTGTATTAGTAATTTGAAGAGAATAAGAACATAACTAGATATACTTTAAATCTAATTTGGACATACTTCAGTGAATACCTAAAGGCCTAATCTAGATGTTTCAGAGTGATATCACTTTATTTCTAAGTGCAGAATTGGTAGCTAGAAAGAGTCTCTAATTAACAGTGTAGTAAATAATAGGTTTGATTTTTATCATGTACGTAAACTGATGACTAATACAAAGGCATTTGTTACATAGTCAAATTGATCACAGTTCAAGATAAATCTCATAAACATTAAATTAGACAAACATGTAGAGAACAAGCTAAAAACACTATATGAATAAAAGGATCTATAAGTGGTTCTTTTTGGAAAAATGTCAGGTAATTTAAGTTAAAATTTAGTGATTTTTATGAATTTTTCTGTTTTATATATATATTTTTTAGAAACAGCACTAAACGGAAATTAAGAAAAATGTTTTATTCCCAAAAAAGTAAAGAAAAAGTCCAGTTGCATGACTGCTTATTCCTCAAAGCACATATACATTATGAGAAAAAAGAAACTTTGAATGATGAATGTTTGATATTGCATTACTGCATATTTAACAATTTAATAAGTTATTTAGAAAGTGACAACTACATTTATAAGACCCAAAAAGAAATAAAAGATAACTGAAAATCCCTGTCTCTGTAAATTATTTTATTAATTTTGTTACTGTTTAGTCATTTAGTCATGTGCGACTCTTTGGTGACCCCATGGACTACAACCCACTAGGCTCCTCCGTCCATGGGATTTTCTAGGCAAAAATACTAGGGTGGGTTGCCAAGCCATTCACCAGGGGATCTCCCTGACCCAGGGCTCAAACCTACATCTCCTGCAAGTCTCTTGCATTTTAGATGGATTCTTTACTGCTGAGCCACTGGGGAAGTCCCTTATTAGTTTACAAATAATGAAAATGGTGACTCATAAATTACTATCAATATGTATAGCCATCTTTCACAATATTTGTAGAATAGATATAATGTCATGTGGTTGTCTCTGGATGAATTGAAGGGGAAGAAATATAATACAATATTTTGGGACTGAATGAGCTAGCTCTCATCATTGTTAAACTATGTTGGTCATTTTGTTGATGCTCAAAAATCTATCCATTTCTTCTCTAGCAATATTATTTATCACATTAAAAGAAATCTTGACATAGGAGGGTATTTTTTTTTTTTTGAAAATCTTCCAAATGTCAAAATTTGATCCATGCTTGTGCTCAGTCATGTCTGACTCTTTGTGACCTTACAGACTGTAGCCCGCCAGGCTCCTCTGTCCATGGGATTTTTCCAGGCAAGAATATTGGAGTGGGTTGCCAGTCCCTCCTCCAGGGGATCTTCTCAACCCAGAGATCAAATCCACGTCTTCTGTATCTGCTGCATTGGCCAGCAGGTTCTTTACCACTGAGACACCTGGGAAGCTCCAGATTTGATATATAAATGTTAATTGCTTTATTTCAGTTGGACATTGTCTAACAAGAGAAGTCATCCCTGTTTTAGAATAGCTGAGTCTGACCCTTCTCTAAATGATGCGTCATTGGCAAATGAAACAAAATAAATAAAATTAATCTTTGCAGTAAAAGAAAAAGCTCCCTAAATATAAATAAGACTAGAACAGAATGTGACCATTTAAAAAAAGAACAACTGACCACAATTGTTGAAAGCCAACTGAAGAATTCTTTCTCATGTTTCAACAGGCTTCTTACTTGATTATAAAGTGTTTAAGCAATGAAATCTTATAGAAACTGGTACTGCTCATATATTAAGAGGCACTTCCTATAAATGATGCACCGGTATTAACTGGTCAAACATAAAGATCTGCAGTTTACATATTGCATCTTCTTTAAGTTCATTTGACCTAAAGGAGTAGTCAGTGATAAAAGATCTAATAAAACATAAGATAATTGTGTCAAGATAATTTTTATATTAGTTATCACTACTCATTTAGCTGTCATTTTTGTAAAATTTTGGTTGTACTTTTAATTATATCTTCACAAATATCTTATTTCATTGAACAGCTCATAAGCTTATTGAAAACTTTCAGCAAATTCTACTTTTTGTGTTTCTGTTAGGTATGCAAAAGAAATTTATATGGGTTTTGTGCTTAGTGTTTAAATATGTTCTGGATTTTTGATTGAGGAAAGAGATGTGTGGTTAAAAATACAATTTATATACTACTTGTATTAGTAATTTGAAGAGAATAAGAACATAACTAGATATACTTTAAATCTAATTTGGACATACTTCAGTGAATACCTAAAGGCCTAATCTAGATGTTTCAGAGTGATATCACTTTATTTCTAAGTGCAGAATTGGTAGCTAGAAAGAGTCTCTAATTAACAGTGTAGTAAATAATAGGTTTGATTTTTATCATGTACGTAAACTGATGACTAATACAAAGGCATTTGTTACATAGTCAAATTGATCACAGTTCAAGATAAATCTCATAAACATTAAATTAGACAAACATGTAGAGAACAAGCTAAAAACACTATATGAATAAAAGGATCTATAAGTGGTTCTTTTTGGAAAAATGTCAGGTAATTTAAGTTAAAATTTAGTGATTTTTATGAATTTTTCTGTTTTATATATATATTTTTTAGAAACAGCACTAAACGGAAATTAAGAAAAATGTTTTATTCCCAAAAAAGTAAAGAAAAAGTCCAGTTGCATGACTGCTTATTCCTCAAAGCACATATACATTATGAGAAAAAAGAAACTTTGAATGATGAATGTTTGATATTGCATTACTGCATATTTAACAATTTAATAAGTTATTTAGAAAGTGACAACTACATTTATAAGACCCAAAAAGAAATAAAAGATAACTGAAAATCCCTGTCTCTGTAAATTATTTTATTAATTTTGTTACTGTTTAGTCATTTAGTCATGTGCGACTCTTTGGTGACCCCATGGACTACAACCCACTAGGCTCCTCCGTCCATGGGATTTTCTAGGCAAAAATACTAGGGTGGGTTGCCAAGCCATTCACCAGGGGATCTCCCTGACCCAGGGCTCAAACCTACATCTCCTGCAAGTCTCTTGCATTTTAGATGGATTCTTTACTGCTGAGCCACTGGGGAAGTCCCTTATTAGTTTACAAATAATGAAAATGGTGACTCATAAATTACTATCAATATGTATAGCCATCTTTCACAATATTTGTAGAATAGATATAATGTCATGTGGTTGTCTCTGGATGAATTGAAGGGGAAGAAATATAATACAATATTTTGGGACTGAATGAGCTATAAAAAAGTTTCTCTACTCTTAAGTGCCGTAATTTATAACCTCCTTTTGTTCTAAATTTGTAAGTTTATAACTTTATGTGTATAAATCTATGTGTGTGTATAAAATTATAAACTCAAATTTTCAAAGATCTCAAAACTCTGTATGCAAACCGACAATTAGCTCCAACATATTAGACCCTTAGCTGTCGCTTGTACATCTGGAACCTCAGACTTAGTATTTTACAGATACTCTTACCTGGGAGAAAATAGTCTACATTTGGCCAAACTCTGCAGTCTCACACTGGCCCTCATCCCGCCTTGTTTCTTGCTCTTGGAAATCTGTTCCTTTTCTCCTGTTTGATTTTAGGTTTCCCTGTAAAAGTCCCATGGTTTTCTTTGGTCCTTCACCATCATCCTAGTTGTCCCAGTTCAGTTTATACTTGTCCAGTTTATGAAGAGTATCATTTTTAGAGTTTAGCACCTGGAGCTGGACGTGCTTCATGGTGGTATAAAAAGCATGCGGTGTCATGCCTTTCTTGTTCTGGACACTCATTGTCAGATCACACAGCCAAATAGGACATTTGTTTTTAGCAGCTATATAACATTAAACTTTCATTAATCTTGTGGTTAATTAAGTTGTAGATTTCTTATGAACTATTAATCCAGTTTTTTGCAACCTGAACTTATGAAGTGGATATTTATGATATTAAAGGCACAGCTTTACAAATACATTTTATTCGGTTTCATCTCTTTGGTTCTTATCTTGGTTTTCCAGATCTCGGTATTCCTGAGCATCTCTTCTCTCCAGTGTATCCTTAAGGACTGCTGCCAGACTTGCAATTTCTGTTCTGTTTATTTAAATCTTCTGCCCGAAAGAGAAGTCAAGTCGGACATTGCAGCCTGGAATTCCATTACAAGGGCCTGTCCACAAGTTGCTTCAGTGGCTCCCAAGGACTTACAGAGAAAGCATGGCGGTGGGGTCTGGTTTCTAGTCCGACTCTAGTATTTATTGGTTGACAATTTGGCAAGTCACTCAGACTCAATTTCCTTATTTGTATGAAAGTGACTATAAATGAGGCCATCTACCTAATTTAAAGGTCTGAGGACTTTTTAAAAAAGATAATGCATGTGGAAATGAAGGCTTAAAATGTTAAGGTCTTAATAATACAGAGAATTCCAAAGCTCCTATTTTTTCCTCTTTTTTAAAAAATGGTCTTTTTTTGTTAAATAAAGCATAGATGTAAAAAACCAAATGGATCAAATGTATGGCTTAATGAATTATTATAAGATTAAAACCATCAAGGTATGAAATAGAACTTTGCCAGTCACCTAAGAAGTCACTTCCATATGCTGAATCCCAATCACAGACCTTCCTGCCCCCAGTAAGAAACCACTATCCTAACTTTTATAATAATTAATTCCTTGTAATTTTTTGTAGTTTTATCACCCAAATGTGAATCCCTAGACATAATTGAATGTTGCTCATAAATCTATAGATTCCTTCTGCGTCTTTTCCACTTCTTTACCATTTGTATTTATACTAATATTTGCTACCAATATAATTATTAGAGATACTAAAGCATTTTTGGCATATATCCTGCCCATTTTCCTCTGCCACAAAATTTTGAAAATAGTCATTACCGTTTTTATATTGCCAGGGCGTATATCTTACGTAACACTCTCTCCCACTTAATGGGCATTGATTCTTAGTTCTACAATAATTACATATTTAATGCTCGCAACCAGTCCTTGTATGTAGTTAAGCATGTATTTTATTATCTGGAGCTGGTTCTCTAGTAGATTCTTTCTCAGGAAGAGCTCATGGGAATGATAGTCTCTAAGTCTTGCCTATTGATAACAGTTTCTCTGTTATTTACACTTGAAAGCCAGTTTTGTTGGATATAAGATCTTTAGCTAAAACTTTCTTTCATCACATTAAATATATGGCCCTCTTTTCTTTTGGTATAAAATATTTCTGTTGAAAAGTCACAGGTCACAAGCAGTATGCAAGTCTGGTTCCGTATTCAGAGCCCCTATTGAAAGTCTTATTTACAAAACAGAAACAGACTTACAGACTTAAAGAACGAATTTATGGTTGCTAGGGAAGAAATGTGGAGGGAAGGGATAGTTAGGGAGTTTGGGATGGACATGGACACACTGCTATATTTAAAATGGATAACCAACAAGTTCCTACTGTATAGCACTTGGAATTCTGCTCAATGTTATGTAGCAGCCTGGATGGGAGGGGAGTTTGGGGATAATGGATACATGTATATGTATGGCTGAGTCCCTTGCTGGCCACCTGAAACTATCATAACATTGTTAATTGACTATAGTCCAATATAAAACAGTTTTAAAAAATAGAAGGAAGCCTTTTAGGATCTGACCCTCACTCGCCTTCCAATCTCATTTCCTACTATTGGCTGCTGACTCCTTTTCTGAGCACCTAAACATATTTCATTTTTTACAATAAAAACATTTTTTTGTTTCATACAAACATATTCATGCTTCTAAGTGAGTTAAAGTCACTCAGTCATGTCTAGCTCTGTGCTACCCCATGGACTATATAGTCCATGGAATTCTCCAGGCCAGAGACTGGAGTGGGTAGCCTTTCCCTTCTCCAAGCGACCTTCCCAACCCAGGGATCAAACCCAGGTCTTCCTCATTGCAGGCAGATTCTTTCCTAACTCAGCTATCAAGGAAGCCCACTCATGCTTCTGTGTTGGTGCTAAAACTGGAATATTTTCCTTAATTTATTTGCTCACTCTCTCTCTTCTTTACTTCCTACCTATAATAAGACCTCACTCAAATGCCATCAATCTCTCTAAAATCAGAATTAATCTCCTTTTTCAGTACATTCCTGTTGAAATAGATCTGTACCGTCAGCATTTCATTTACTACCTTTTTGCTCATCATGAGGATCTACCTGACCCAGGAATGGAATCTGCATCTCCTACATTGGCAGGCTGATTCTTTACCATGGAGCCACCTGGGAAGCCCAACTTGTTCATGTGTGTGTGTGTGTGTGTGTGTGTGTGTATAAATTTATATATATATATAATTTAATATATATAAATTAAAATTTTTAATTTTATAAATTTTTATTGGCATATAGTTGATTTACAGTGTTGTGTTAGTTTCAGGTGTACAGCAAGGTGAGTCAGTTATACCTTATATATGTATGTGTTCATATACATACTCTTTTTAAGATTCTTTCCCCATATAGGCTATTGAGTAGAGTTCACTGTGTTAGTAGGTCCTTATTAGTTATCTATTATATATATATTAGTGTGTATATGTCCACTGCAATTTCGCAATTTATCCCTTCTTCCCCCCGGTAACCATAAGTTGTTTCCTACATTCATGACTCTATTTTTGTTTTGTAAGTAAGTTCATTTATATCATGTTTTTAGATTCCACATATAAGTGACATCACATGTTATTTTTCTTTTTCTGTCTGATTTGCTTCACTCAGTATGACAGTCTCTAGGTCCAGCCATGTTGCTGCAGATGACATTCTTTCGTTCTTTTTTATGGCTGAATAACATTCCGTTGTATACATGTACCACTTCTTCTTTTTACATTCCTCTTTTGCTGGACATTTAGGTAGCTCCCATGTCTTGACTATTATAAATAGTGCTGCAGTGAACATTGGGGTGCATGTATCCTTTAGAATTATGGCTTTCTCCAGACATATGTCCATGAGTGGGATTGCTGGCTCACATGGTAGATCTATTTTTTATTCTTTAAGAAACTTCCATAGTGTTTGGAAACATATGGAAACTGTTTTCCATAGTGGCTGTACCAGTTTACATTCCCACTGACAGTGCAAGAGAGTTCCATTTTCTCCACACTGTCTGCAGCTTTTATTGTTTGAAGAGTTTTTGATGATGGTCATTTTGACTGGTATGAGGTGGTACCTCAGTGATATCGAATATCTTTTCATGTGCCTTTTGGCCATCTATATGTCTTCTTTGGAGAAATGTTTACTTAGATCATCTGCCCATTTTTTGATTAGGGTCTTTGCTTTTTTGATATTGAGCTGCATGAACTCTTTGTGTATTTCAGAGATTAAGCTCTTGTCAGTTGCTTCATTTGCAAGTATTTTCTCCCATTTGGAGGTTGTCTTTTCATTATGCTTATGGTTCCCTTTTCTATGCAAAGCTTTTAAGTTTAATTAAGTCCCATTTGTTTATTTTTGTTTTTATTTTGATTACCCTAGGAGGTGGATCAAAAAAGATCTTTCAGCAATTTATGTCTGAGAGTGTTCTCTCTACTTTTTCCTTTAAGAGTTTTATAGTGTCCAGTCTTTCATTTAGGTTTTTAATCCATTTTGAGTTTATTTTTGTGTATAGTGTTGGGGAGTGTCCTAATTTCATTCTTTTACATGTAGTTGTTTGGTTTTCCCAGCACCATTTATTGAACAGACTGTCTTTTCTCCATTTTATATACTTGCCTCCTTTGTTATAAACTAGGTGACCAAGGGTGCTTGGGTTTATCTCTGGACTTTCTATGCTGATCCACTGATCTATGTCTGTTTTTGTGCCAGTACCATACTGTCTTGATTACTATAGCTTTGTAGTATAGTCTGAAGTCTGGGAGTGTGATTCCCCCAGCTCCATTTTTCTTTCTCAAGATTGCTTTGGATATTTGGAGACTTTTGTGTTTCCATATATTTTGAAAGATCACTCTGGTTAGAGTGGGAATTGATTAAAGGAGGTAGGAATGAAGGCAGGGGGATTTTTCCAGGAAGAAAAGATGAGAGTGGAGGGAAAAAAAATTTGAGAAAGTTTATATGGTAAGGTGATAAGACTTAGTGACTGGTTTGCTAAAGGAGGTGGGAGGGGGATGGGAGGGAAAGACTCTGGGTGACTGTCGGTGGAGACATAGGAAGAAGCAAGAGGAGGGAGAGAACAGGGAACCTTGGAGAAGAGAGAGGAAATATGTGTAAGAGGAGGGACTGGAAATGAGTGAAGTGTGAGCTAAGGTGCCTGTGAATTATCCTGGAAAACACATTTTACAGGGAAAAGAAGGTATGGTTTTGATGTCTGAGAATGTCATTAAGCGTTTTTGTGTATTGTCTCTGCTCACTGGGACATCTATTATAATTCAGTTTTCCCAGATTTTTTTGGCTGGGCTAATTACTGAAAATAGGAGAAAAAGAGATGGAAAGAGGAAAAACACCTATTATTTCATCAGCTCGAAATCTAAACCTCTAATAGGTGGTGCTTCGGAAGCTGAGATAACTAGGAAGCATTGCTTCAGGTCAATTTTCCTCACTGTTCTGCTGGGAATCGTGATCTCATGTAAAGAAATACTGATGTAGGCAGTAATGCTAAAAGTGGCTTACCTGAAAGATGATTTTAAAACAGAAAGTTCTTTGCAAGTCTTACTCAGCCTAAAAGGAGCTGAGTCATCTAGGATGAAAAATTCAGGCCATGCATCATTTATTTTTCCTCTTGACTGTTATATGACGATGTGCTAAGATATTGATCCTTGCAGTTCTTGCTTGGAGTTGTTAAAACCACACATTCCTAATCACCTTGAATCTGGGGCGGCCACACGGAGCCTACTCAATGGTCTTGACTGAAAAACCAGATTTGTTTTTAGACTTGCCATGGTGTGAAAAATGTTGGATGTATTTTGTAAGGTAAAATTAGAGTCAATATTCATTCATTAACAGAGATTTACTGAATCCTACTTTATTCCAAGCACTTGGTATTGGGCTCCTTTTTATAGTTTCATAACAAAAGACAGCCTTAAGTTAATAATAGTCAGCTGAATCCTTGGAGACGTAATGAGAAAATGCTAAGAGAACATATATTATTTTTTCATTTAAGTATTGACACTTTTGGAACATCTTTTCATTTCTTAATACATACAGGTCATGAGGGGAGAAACAATGTATACAGTGGTTTAACTTTTTCTATAATTTCTCATAGTTTTTCAAACCATGTATTCACATTCTTAGTAAATTAAGGGATGAGATAATTTCAGACTTTTTATCATTAATCCCTCCATTGCATAAATAGTAATGAGTTTTATCTTTGAGACAGGTACTACAGTGGTTGTTGGATACAGTGAATTGAAAACTATCTCCAACTCTATCTACAAGTTTGCTGTGTTCTCAGCACACATGGAAATAACTGTGATAATGGAGTCAAGTGTGCTGATGGGCATTGTTTCTGGAGCACAGAGATGCTCCAGAGGATTTCAGCCAAGTAATGGGGAAGAATAGGAGTTTTCTCTTGCTTCTTTCTTGTAAGCCTCAGGTTTGATAATTTGCTTCTTTTATATACATTTTCACCTTTAGGGCAAAGTTTATACTCTAAACATTTCATATGGTCGATACCATGCAAAATATGTTGTTGTAGGTACACACTGGATATTTACTGGGGGGTCTTCTCTGCCATCCTCTCTTTGAGAGCTGCCCCATGATCCTGCCAAAGTGGATGATCCTTGGGAGTCCTTTTATAAAGTGGAATGCCACCTCATGACCCGGAAGTCACTTGATACAGATTATTAGACTCTCTTTCCTAGAATTGTAAAACTGAGACCCAGAGCATTTTCTCTGGGAACTGGTCACCTTCAGCCAGTGGAAGTTTTACTTGCCATGTAAACATTAGAACAAAGGAAACCAGTCCACACTCAGAGAAGGAACCAAATACACATGGAGGAGAAATCACAGACTGAGAAAATTCCAATGATGTTTACCGTCCCCCTTATTCCAAAGTCCAGGAGCCTTTGTGCCTTTAGTTTTACTAGTTATTTTTTGGCCATGCCGAGTGGCACGTGGGATCTTAGTTCCCCAACCAAGGATCAAACCCATGCCCGCTGCATTGAGATCTTGGAGTCTTAACCACTAGACTGCCAGGGAGGTCCCATGTTTGTGCCTTTAAACCTAAGAGATTTGGGGGGAGTTTCTATAATAATGTTCCATTTTCTACTTAGGTTAATTAGAATTGTTTTCTGCAATTAAAAACGGAATCCTAAATAATTATAGTAAACATCTATTGCTTACCTCCTCAGGATTCTTCCTTGACTCCTAACCACCCACCTTCCCCTTTCCTACCAGCATATAGATATTTCTCTGGGGGATTTTTAAATCCTTAATTATTATGGAGGGTGGAGTAGGTGGGGCTGGCTTCGCCCTTGGGCCCAGGGAAGAGCCTTCATTGCCAACTGGCTGAGCCGTTGCTTTTGTTACAGTGGTCAGTTTCAGAGGGGGCCTGTGAACGCCCCTTCCCTCCAGCATCACTTAAGTAGATGGGTAAGGAGATTCTGGGACGAACACCCCCACTCTCAGATGAGGAGTGATGGAGATGTTTCCGATTCTTCTAAACATTGCGGCCATGGCACGTGAAGTCTGGAGCTCCTGCGGATCTTCCCATGATGAAGGGAGCCGAAATGGGGCAGAGCTGGGTGAGGGGGCAGAGGTCACCGAGAAACAGATAGAGGGGTCAGATCATGACTGAACTCCACGTTTCCTTCTTCTGCTTCAGCTTGTTGGAGTCACTTGAGTCAGAATTGCTACTCCTCAGCCAAAGCCTCTTAACCAACAGTAAGGGCAATGAGACATTCCCCCCAGGTCTTTACTTCTCTTGCTAACGTCTTGGAGCCTGAAAAACTCCCTGGTTTCTAGACTCTGGATATGCACCAAGTGGCCTCTGGGCTGTTCTTTGGGAAATGTTGATCAGATAGCATTCCTCACACTTGGATGTCACAGTGAGAACCCATCCGGACGGGCCACAGTCAGAACTGAGGAACAGAATGTGACAGGTGAGCAAAAGAACACGAGATGTGTCTTCAGATCAGGCATCTCCTAATATAGTGTTGCATTCTTATTTATTGGAATCTCAGAAGTTTTAGTTTCAGGAACACTAGTTTTTGTGAATACTTTTAACTCAGAGTTTGAGGTTTTTAGGCTTCAAGTGAGGATTGGGAAACTTTCTGCCAAGGTGTGTTGTAGACAGAATTGAGCCCCCTGAAGTGGCTTACCTGTGCCACACACTGCTCAGTGATAGTCTTTGACTTAGAGGGTTGTCTGTTGTAGAAAGGGATGATAAATGTTTTTGGTTATTTAAAATCAGACTATCCCTTTGAAAGATGATCAGATATTACTCTAGGAGTGAACTGTGTTTTCTTCTTCTAACACCAGGCATTGGATGCTCACCCCTCTGGGTTGCCCAGAACTCTCATTTCCTATAAACACAAACCAGTTAAAATCCCCTTCCCTTTTCTTCCTCCTCCCTCCCTCTTCCTTCCTTTCTTATTCTAATAAACCAAGGGAATATATATATATATATATTTTTTGCTGGAAATATCCATCTATCTTTAAACGTCTCATGATAAAACCAATACATTGATTAAGAACCCATCCTACCAAGCTTTATTCATGCTTAACTTCAACTACCAGAAATATTGTTGATAAACAAGCCTAAGTGATCTGTTTACCAGTTTCTCTATTTCACACTTTGGAGATCTGGCCTTTTCTGAAAAAGTTATTTTTAGATTTCCAAGGTATGTGATGACAAGTGTTAGCTGTCGTATCTTTCTGGAAGATAAGTAAATTTGGACAAAGATGTTTTATGTATTTTCCAGACTGTTTGTTCCTTTGTCACAGGATCCTTCCAGTTTATTGAAACCTCAAGTATTTGACATGATACGTTGTCAGTATTACTAGTTAAAAGAGCTGGTTTAAAACTTCATCAGACACCATGAGAGGACTTAGAGAAAAGTAGTCACATTCCTTTCTCACTGTGAGATTTAGAAGTCACATTCTAGACAATAACTTCTGAGAGTGTAGTGCTCCTTAAGACTTGAGGCTGAAATGTCAAGTTTAGAAGAGAATTTTATGATGCAATGCTCTTTTCTGTAATACATGAAATGCTGAATGCAACTGTCAAATAGTGAAAGCAGGGCAACTGCACAGAGAGGTTTAGCAGCTTGCCCAAGGTCACTGAGATGGTAAATCATGGAGCGTGAGTTCCAGCTCACATTCTCCTGACCTCAATATCTCGGCCCTTAGCCGCAAGAGTAAGCGTTAGAGAAACTCACATAGTACTTCCTTTGAGCCAGGCACGGCATCACATGCAGCAACTTGACAGCAACTTCTCTGGCTTTATGGTAGGATGCTTGAGAGTGGTACTCATGTCTTTATACCTGTGTGTCTTGTGCCTAGGAGAAGACAATGGCACCCCACTCCAGTACTCTTGCCTGGAAAATCCCATGGACGGAGGAGCTTGGTGGGCTCCAGTCCATGGGGTCGCTAAGAGTCAGACGTGATTGAGCAACTTCCACTTTTTACTTTCATGTGTTGGAGAAGGAAATGGCAACCCACTCCAGTGTTCTTGCTGGAGAATCCCAGGGACGGGGGACTCTGGTGGGCTGCCGTCTATGGGGTCGCACAGAGTCGGACATGACTGAAGCGACTTAGCAGCAGCAGCAGCAGTCTTGTGCCCATGCAGAGTGGTATCTCAATAATGTGTAGGTTTAGCTTTTTTAGTTTTATTTATTTATTTAGTTGCATCAGGTGTTAGTAACAGCACGCAGGATCTTCATTGTGTCATGGGGATCTTTCATTGTGGTGTTGGACTCTCTAGTTGTGGGGCAAGGGCTCAGTTGTGTCTTTCAGGCTCCAGAGGGTGCAGGCTCGTAGCTGTGGCTCACAGGCTAGTTGCTCCTCGACATATGGAATTTTAGTTACCTGACCAGGGATTGAACCCGCATTCTCTGCATTGCAAGGTGGACTCTCAACCACTGCACCACCAGGGAAGTCCCTATAACTCAGATTTTTAATGGACCCCCACTGGGCCAAAGAGATAGGGTGGGATTGACTTCCCTGGTGACTCAGATGGTAAAGTATCTGCCTACAATGCGGGAGACCCAGGTTCAATCCCTGGGTCAGGAAGATCCCCTGGAGAAGGCAATGGCAAACCTCTCCAGCAGTCTTGCCTAGAGAATCCCATGGATGGAGGAGCCTGGGTGGCTACAGTCCATGGGGTCGCAAAGAGTCAGACATGACTGAGTGACTTCACTTTCACTTTCACGGAAGTGAAGCTAAGGGTGGGGACATTTGACGATAATCTGTTTTTATGATGAAGAGAATTTCTTTTTAATTGGGGTAAGAACACTTAATGTGAGGTGTAGCCTCTTAAAATTTTAAGTGTATGTCATACAGCGGATATCAAGAGCTTATTTGCCTTGTGTAATTGAAACTTTAGGCCCACTCTCCCTTTCCCCCTCCCCAACCACTGGCAGGCACTATGCTACCTTTTGCCTCTTTGAGGCTGATGTTTTTGATTTCTCACATAAGTGGAATCATGTGGTATCTGTCCTTCTGTGTCTAGCTCATTTCACTGAGCAGGATGTGCTCCAGGTTCACCCACGTTGTCTCATAGGACAGGACTTCAAGCAGGGGAGATTTCGAGTAAGAATAACTGCCACACATGGACGCTGCTACTCAGAACTCACAGGTCGTGGCAGAGGTCGGATGCTTTCTTCCCCTCACTCATAGCAAACCCTTTGATTGCTAGCTGAGTGTACCTGCAAAAGTGGTGCATGCTGCTTTCCGGAAATGTGCTAAAGAGTAGGAGCCTCCAGCCTGTCAGAATGGTCATCATCAAACAGACCACAGATAACAAATATTGGCGAGGCTATGGAGAAAAGGGAACTCTCGTACACTGGTGGTAGAAATGTCAATTGGTGCAGCCACTGTGGAAAATAGTATGGCGTTTCCTCAAAAAACTAAAAATAGAAGTACTTTATGAACCAGCAATTCCACTTCTGGGTATATATCTGAAGAAAACAGAAACCAATCAAAAAGGTATATGCACCTCAATGTTGTCAGCAGCATTATTTACAATTGCAAAGGTATGGAAGCAACCTAGGTCCATCAACATGAGTGGATAAACAGTGTGTTAGTCACTCGGTTGTGTCTGACTCTGTGACCCCATAAACTGTAGCCCACCAGGCTCTTCTGTCTGTGGAGTTCTCCAGGCAAGAATACTGGAGTGGGTTGCCAGTTCCTTCTCCAACACACACGCACAGTTGACTATTACTCAGCCATAAAAAATGAAATTTTGCCGTTTGCTGTAACATGGATGGACTTAGAGAATATCATACTTAGTGAAATGTCAGACAAAGACAAAACTGTGTTACCACTTATATGTGGAATCTAAAAAATACAACAAATTAGTGAATTAAAAAAAAAAAAAAAAACCAGACTCAGAGAACAAACTACTGGTGACCAGAGGGGAGAGGGAGGGAGGGAGGGACGACACAGGAGCAGGGGAGTGAGAGGTACAAAGTGCTGTGGATAAAGTACATAAGCTACAAGGAGATGTTGTACAACACGGAGAATAGCCAATTTTTTATAATAACTGTAAGTCTGATTTAAATATTTTTCAAAAAGAGTAAGAACATGCCCTTCTTTTTTGCTTCTGTCCTCCTGCATAAAAGGGGAACTGAAAATAAAGTACATAAGCTACAAGGAGATGTTGTACAACACGGAGAATAGCCAATTTTTTATAATAACTGTAAGTCTGATTTAAATATTTTTCAAAAAGAGTAAGAACATGCCCTTCTTTTTTGCTTCTGTCCTCCTGCATAAAAGGGGAACTGAATCATGTACCACAAAGGAAGTTGAGGTGGAAGCAATAAGGTAGATGCGTCCAAATCTCTGATATGGCATGTTCTGGCATGGCTTTTTGTAAAGTGGCCATGCATATCTTTGAACACTTGAATGTGAGAGTGCAAGAAACTTCTTTCTCATTTAAGCCAGTTATTTTTAAAATGTTATTCATAGGTGAAACAATCCTGATATAGATGTGTGTCATTTTGTTTGGTCTGGACAATAACTCTCTGAGATAGGTATGGTGACTATATCCGTTTGTAGGTGAAGAAATTGAGTCCCAGAGAAATTAAGTTTCCCAGGTTCACACAGCTATGGGTGTGCAAGGTGGGATTCTAACATCCCCTCTGAGGCAATGAGCTATATTCACGGTATGTAAGATGAATCAGACAAAATACTCCTACTGGTCTCGTGTCTCTAGTTAGGACACCTTTTAAATAGGACTAAATGATGGTCTGCCCCTTTAGGGCCCTTTAGTACATGTGGAAAGTTAAGTACAAAGCTCTGGCCACAATCTAATACCTAGTACAGATACATGATGTTTTGGAGAGGAGGTTTTTTGACTTTGTTATTGAAAATCCAATTCTAACTGGCTTGAACAATTAAGACACTTGTCATCTTACATAAAAGGAGTTCAGACATGCAGAGGTCTTCCAGGTTGATTGATTCAGCAGCTATATAATGTTAACAAGATCACAGGTTCTTTTCACTTCTGCACTGTGACCCTTCTGAGATTATTGATATTTCTCCCAGCAATCTTGATTCTAGTTTGCGCTTCATCCAGCCCAGCATTTCTCATGATGTATTCGGCATATAAGTTAAATAAGCAGGGTGATGATATACAGCCTTGACGTACTCCTTTTCCTATCTGGAACCAGTCTGTTGTTCCATGTCCAGTTCTAACTGTTGCTTCTTGACCTGCATACAGATTTCTCAAGAGGCAGGTCAGGTAGTCTGGTATTCCCATCTCTTGAAGAATTTTCCACAGTTTGTTGTGATCCACACAGTCAAAGGCTTTGGCAGAGTCAATAAGCAGAAGTAGATATTTTTCTGGTATTCTCTTGCTTTTTTGATGATCCAACAGATGTTGGCAATTTGATCTCTGGTTCCTCTACCTTTTCTAAAACCAGCTTGCTGCTGCTAAGTCGCTTCAATCATGTCCGACTCTGTGTGACCCCATAGACGGCAGCCCACCAGGCTCCCCCATCCCTGGGATTCTCTAGGCAAGAACACTGGAGTGGGTTGCCATTTCCTTCTCCAACGCATGAAAGTGAAAAGTCAAAGTGAAGTCGCTTAGTCGTGTCCAACTCGACTCCTCCGTCCACGGGATTTTCCAGCTTAAACATCTGGAAGTTCAGGGTTCATGTACTGTTGAAGCGTGGCTTGGAGAATTTTGAGCATTACTTTGCTAGCGTGTGAGATGACTGCAATTGTGTGGTAGTTTAAACATTCTTTGTCATTGCCTTTCTTTGGGATTGGAATGAAAACTGACCTTCTGCCATAAGGCTGGTGTTATCAGTTCCCTGTGCTATGCAGTAAATCCTTGTTGCTTATCTATTTTATGTATAATAGTGTGTATCTCTTAAATCCCATACTCCTAATTTATCCCTCCCTCTCTTTCTTTTTCATTTGGTAACCTTAAATCTATTTTCTATGTCTGCAAGTCTGTTTCTATTTTGTAAATAAATTTATTTGTATTATTTGTTAGGTTCCACTTATTAGTGATATAATTGTCTTTCTCTGTTTGACCTACTTCACTTAGTATGACAGTCTCTAGTTGTATCAGTGTTGCTGTAAATGGCGCAATTTCATTCTTTTTATGGCTGATGTTAATACTCCATTGTATATATGTACCGTTTCTTTACCCATTCATTTGTTGATGGACATTTAGGTTGTTTTCATGTCCTGGCTATTATTAATAGTGCTGCTAGGAACATCGCATGTATCTTTTCAAATTAGAGTGTTTGTCTTTTCTAGAAATTTGTCCAGAAGTGAAATTACTAGATCATGTGGTAAGTCTATTTTTAGTTTTTTTAAGGAACCTCCACACTGGGCGTCTTTCGGGGCGATTTCCCCAATTTACATTCTCACTAACAGTGTAGGAGTAGCCAGACGTTAATTTTAAATAACCCAGATCCAATGGCCTCTTAACTCTTTTTTTGACATTCCTCTCGCGTTTTGAATTGTTTGACCTGATCTTATTTTTTCAAAACTCTTTTCTCCCTTAGCTTTTGGAATAGCGTTCTCTCTTTACGCCACTGTTTCTGTTAATGGCTTTTTCCCTTTCCCTGGATCTCCACGTGTCTCTGACATGCTGATAGCCTCTAACACATGGTCAGCCTCTTCTCCTCTCTTCACACTACAGGCGCTTCTTGGGGGACCTAACTTATTCTCGGGCACTGACTTGTACAAACAGTGAGGACTCCGGAATCTTAAGTCTTCAGGCCTGACTTATCTGTCTGGTTTCAAATGTACATATTCAAATGTCTGAAGAAAAAAATACATCTATGTTTTCGATGGTTGAAAATTTTAAATTTAGAGAAAATCTTTGTGTGTGTGTGTGTGTGTGTGTGTGTAAACAGTATGTAAACAACTGTAAATCAAACTCCCATTATCAATGAAGAAGAGAGAAGGACCATTGGGAAGGAGGTTTTCTTTTGACTTTGGCACTTATTTCCTGGAAAATCTTTAAAAAGGCACCTGAACTCCTGGCGTCTCAGTTTAGAGTCTTTAAAGGAGGGGCTAATCTAGTTGAGGCTAATCTAGCAGCCAGTGTGGAGGGATCTGATCTGATATCTCATCTGGTTCTTTCCCAAATGAATGAAAGGACATTGGGAATCATTCCACCTCCCCAATTCTTCTTCTCTTGGGAAATAGGGAGGTTGGCTTAGTTCCTCTTTCTATTAAAAGATCTGTTCTATAACCTACTCTCTTATTGTGAGGTTCATGTGTGTACGACAGTGCTTTGTAAACTGTAAAGTATTATACTATTCTAAGTTCTTCTCAGCAGTATGAATAATAAAATTGGCACTGAAAATAGGGGACTAAATAATCAAGAACTGCTAGGTTTTGGCATTCTATTGAGATATATAAAATCATTTGAGTTCATGAGCAAATTTTCCCACCAAATATAAATGCTGAATTAAAATATTTTAATGTCAAATAGCTGTAAGTTCTTATACCAGTTTTGAAGTTGGAGCTTATTTATTTGTTTACTTTTCATTGTGGAGCTGTCTCCTTTCCTGGTATGATGGACTAAATTTTTCACCGGTAAGAGCTGTGGCCCTTGGGAGAAGCATTTTCTCTTCCACTGGCAGAAATACTAGGAACCCTGGCTATCCTGAGGGAAGATAGGAGGCAAGTGTAATTTTTAAGTTAAAAACAGAGTCACTGAATTGCTATTCAGCATGAGTATAACTGCTAATATTTGTTGTTTATAATAATTGAGTGCTGGTAGCATAATTACTTAGAATACACCCCTAAACTGTTTACTATAGTGTACTGCACACTTACAAAGAGAATGAAGTGAAAGTCACTCAGTTATGTCCAACTCTTTGCGACCCCATGGACTATGCAGTCCATGGAATTCTCCAGGCCAGAATGCTGGAGTGGGTAGCCTTTCCCTTCTCCAGGGGATCTTCCCAACCCAGGGATCAAACCCAGGTCTCCCGCATTACTGGCAGATTCTTTACCATCTGAGCCACCAGGAAAGCCCACTATGAGAATAGGTGCCATTATTTATTGTTTCTCTTTTTTCTAGCAGGTTGCCTCGTAACAGATGTTATTAAGCTTTTTGTTTTAGAGGAATAATTAACAAGGTTATCTACTGTGAACTGAACACAACCAGGAGGAGTACTTGAAATAGGAACGTATAAAATCTAGTAAAAGATAAAGGGACCTGTATCATATAGAAATCTTCTGATGTAGTAAAGAGATCAATTACTGTATGACTCAGAATTCTCCAGAGTTTTGTAGGCAAAAAGAGATTCTAACCCTTCTAGGTTCATGTGACTTTTCTGTTCCTATATTCTGTTCCATTAGGGCACCAGTTGAATGGTTAACCAAAGTTTTCATCTTTTTTTCTAGGCAGCTATTGTAGAAGAGATTTGAATAGTTGCCCCTCTACCCGTTCCCTTCACCTTCCCATCTGACCCAGGGTGAACACACACACACACACACACACACGCACACACACAGAAAATAAACCTGTTTGAAAAGGAAATCAATCTATTTGGACATTTAACCAGTCCAGGCAATTTCTTTGACACTACATCTGTCATGGTTTTATCCAGCTTGGGACTTCTAACTCTATAGTGCTAATTTAACAACAATAAAGCAAGACAGTTTTAAAACATTAGTATGGCAAAAACCACCACAATATTGTAAAGTAATTAGCCTCCAGTTAAAAATAAATTAAAAAAATTAACAATTCCATTATAAATATCCATGTTTTGTCTGTACTATGATCATAGTATATCTAAAATCTCTTTTCTTTAATCAAAACTTTTTATTTACTTTAGATATTTGTTTTTAATTCAAACAACAAATCCTTTTTACTTAAGCAAGGGGATCAATTTATCTGGCTTTTNTCGCATGTATCTTTTCAAATTAGAGTGTTTGTCTTTTCTAGAAATTTGTCCAGAAGTGAAATTACTAGATCATGTGGTAAGTCTATTTTTAGTTTTTTTAAGGAACCTCCACACTGGGCGTCTTTCGGGGCGATTTCCCCAATTTACATTCTCACTAACAGTGTAGGAGTAGCCAGACGTTAATTTTAAATAACCCAGATCCAATGGCCTCTTAACTCTTTTTTTGACATTCCTCTCGCGTTTTGAATTGTTTGACCTGATCTTATTTTTTCAAAACTCTTTTCTCCCTTAGCTTTTGGAATAGCGTTCTCTCTTTACGCCACTGTTTCTGTTAATGGCTTTTTCCCTTTCCCTGGATCTCCACGTGTCTCTGACATGCTGATAGCCTCTAACACATGGTCAGCCTCTTCTCCTCTCTTCACACTACAGGCGCTTCTTGGGGGACCTAACTTATTCTCGGGCACTGACTTGTACAAACAGTGAGGACTCCGGAATCTTAAGTCTTCAGGCCTGACTTATCTGTCTGGTTTCAAATGTACATATTCAAATGTCTGAAGAAAAAAATACATCTATGTTTTCGATGGTTGAAAATTTTAAATTTAGAGAAAATCTTTGTGTGTGTGTGTGTGTGTGTGTGTGTAAACAGTATGTAAACAACTGTAAATCAAACTCCCATTATCAATGAAGAAGAGAGAAGGACCATTGGGAAGGAGGTTTTCTTTTGACTTTGGCACTTATTTCCTGGAAAATCTTTAAAAAGGCACCTGAACTCCTGGCGTCTCAGTTTAGAGTCTTTAAAGGAGGGGCTAATCTAGTTGAGGCTAATCTAGCAGCCAGTGTGGAGGGATCTGATCTGATATCTCATCTGGTTCTTTCCCAAATGAATGAAAGGACATTGGGAATCATTCCACCTCCCCAATTCTTCTTCTCTTGGGAAATAGGGAGGTTGGCTTAGTTCCTCTTTCTATTAAAAGATCTGTTCTATAACCTACTCTCTTATTGTGAGGTTCATGTGTGTACGACAGTGCTTTGTAAACTGTAAAGTATTATACTATTCTAAGTTCTTCTCAGCAGTATGAATAATAAAATTGGCACTGAAAATAGGGGACTAAATAATCAAGAACTGCTAGGTTTTGGCATTCTATTGAGATATATAAAATCATTTGAGTTCATGAGCAAATTTTCCCACCAAATATAAATGCTGAATTAAAATATTTTAATGTCAAATAGCTGTAAGTTCTTATACCAGTTTTGAAGTTGGAGCTTATTTATTTGTTTACTTTTCATTGTGGAGCTGTCTCCTTTCCTGGTATGATGGACTAAATTTTTCACCGGTAAGAGCTGTGGCCCTTGGGAGAAGCATTTTCTCTTCCACTGGCAGAAATACTAGGAACCCTGGCTATCCTGAGGGAAGATAGGAGGCAAGTGTAATTTTTAAGTTAAAAACAGAGTCACTGAATTGCTATTCAGCATGAGTATAACTGCTAATATTTGTTGTTTATAATAATTGAGTGCTGGTAGCATAATTACTTAGAATACACCCCTAAACTGTTTACTATAGTGTACTGCACACTTACAAAGAGAATGAAGTGAAAGTCACTCAGTTATGTCCAACTCTTTGCGACCCCATGGACTATGCAGTCCATGGAATTCTCCAGGCCAGAATGCTGGAGTGCGTAGCCTTTCCCTTCTCCAGGGGATCTTCCCAACCCAGGGATCAAACCCAGGTCTCCCGCATTACTGGCAGATTCTTTACCATCTGAGCCACCAGGAAAGCCCACTATGAGAACAGGTGCCATTATTTATTGTTTCTCTTTTTTCTAGCAGGTTGCCTCGTAACAGATGTTATTAAGCTTTTTGTTTTAGAGGAATAATTAACAAAGTTATCTACTGTGAACTGAACACAACCAGGAGGAGTACTTGAAATAGGAACGTATAAAATCTAGTAAAAGATAAAGGGACCTGTATCATATAGAAATCTTCTGATGTAGTAAAGAGATCAATTACTGTATGACTCAGAATTCTCCAGAGTTTTGTAGGCAAAAAGAGATTCTAACCCTTCTAGGTTCATGTGACTTTTCTGTTCCTATATTCTGTTCCATTAGGGCACCAGTTGAATGGTTAACCAAAGTTTTCATCTTTTTTTCTAGGCAGCTATTGTAGAAGAGATTTGAATAGTTGCCCCTCTACCCGTTCCCTTCACCTTCCCATCTGACCCAGGGTGAACACACACACACACACACACACACGCACACACACAGAAAATAAACCTGTTTGAAAAGGAAATCAATCTATTTGGACATTTAACCAGTCCAGGCAATTTCTTTGACACTACATCTGTCATGGTTTTATCCAGCTTGGGACTTCTAACTCTATAGTGCTAATTTAACAACAATAAAGCAAGACAGTTTTAAAACATTAGTATGGCAAAAACCACCACAATATTGTAAAGTAATTAGCCTCCAGTTAAAAATAAATTTAAAAAATTAACAATTCCATTATAAATATCCATGTTTTGTCTGTACTATGATCATAGTATATCTAAAATCTCTTTTCTTTAATCAAAACTTTTTATTTACTTTAGATATTTGTTTTTAATTCAAACAACAAATCCTTTTTACTTAAGCAAGGGGATCAATTTATCTGGCTTTTAAAAGACCTTCTTGTCTTTTAATTCTTTATCTTTCTGGGTTGTGCAGAAGGTTTTCTTTCTGAGAACTGAGCCTATTGTTTTTTCCAGTGGTTCCTAAACTGCGCTGATGAAGAGTTACAGGCAGAGTATTCACTAATTATTTTCGTCATCACTCACAGTATTAGCTGTCAGATTCACTGCCAAGATTCCTTTGTTACTGGCCTTAGCAAGACCAGCCTGGGTTTGGGTTTCATGACAGTTCCTAGGCTGTCCTGTGTGCCCTACCCAGAGAGGAGGTGAGGAATGTCACCCTCCTTTATACGGTGTCATTCCTGATGCCGTGAGCCGTTTCTCAACTCTTCCTTAGTCACTTCCTTTCAGCTCTTGGGCAATGTTTGTTTCATTTCTCGGACTTGATTGGGTAGCTAGTTAACACTGAGACATGCAGATGGTTTCTTTCTGCTGAAGAAGAGTTTGCTGTTGAGGAGGGCTACATGGCTTAAAGATTTATGAGGCTGCACCTAAGATTTTTATCTTTTTGTGTTTCCAGACTCTAGTTAACTGAAGGTATTACCATCAGTCAATGGTAAATAACTTGAATTTTATCTGAATCAATCTTATTTCTACTCTCCAGACTGTTGCCACAGGAATGTGTTCACCTTGACCCTGGGGGTGGGGATGGGGAGGTAGAGGAGGGGACTAGTGTGACTGGACCTGGAGACCTTGAGCCATTCATCAGCATATTTGTGAAGGAGCAGCATGCAGGACCTCTGGGCCAGGTGGTCTGTGAAATGGAGAAAGCAGGCACACATTTTACTGTTCACGTTTGCGTGAGTAGTAGTGGATAGATAAGAAGAAATCAGGAGTGAAAGCCCAAGAAATGACTAAAATTTGTCTTAAATAATCCAATAATGTTTTCCAACGAAGATAAAAGTATATAAGCACGAGGTCTTTGGTAAATTCTAATATATGACACATTTTTCTGTGGGATAGATTTGCTTATGTGCTCATTTAACCATACTTCTAGGCATCTGCCATGTGCCTAAACCTGTGCTAAACATTGCTAGTTAAATATGCAAATATGCAAAATATAATATACATGCAACATGTTATATACGTGTATGTGTGTATATACATATATGTGTGTGATTTCCTCTAGGAATTCACAGTCTAATGAAAGATAGGTAGACATTCCATATAATGAGGGAGTGGTTGAGCAGTCCCTCTCCTGTCCTGGTGTGTGGTCTTTCCTTCCAGTTCTCTACCTGCCATCAGGGTAATCAAGATTGCCATCCCTTTCAAGGTGGGAGGAATGTCTGTGAGTATTCTTGGTCACTGAAAAGGGAATTTCCAATATGACACAATTAAGAAGGGGCTGTCCTGTGGGAAACTTACATGCAAAGTGATGGGAAGAATGGCTGACTTCACTCCTCCCAGAATGGCAGGCGGTGTTCTCTGGAGTTTCGAGGAAGATCCGCAGGCTTGGGCCAGCTGCTAAGCAACATCCTTGCGAGTGATGGACAGTGCCCTGCTCTTCCCCATGTCCTGGTTCTAGCTGTAGTTTCCCTTCTCCATACGACTCTGGGTGGAACCGGAGAGGGTGCATGGAGTTAGAAGAGCCAGGGTGTGCTCTAAAGAAGAGAGCTGCACCAACTGAATTTTCTTGGAAATAATGCTGTGCTGCTTCCTTAGGTTCTCCTAATTTTTTCTCTGACGTAGTGGTTCTGTGCTGTGACCCTCTATTGGTGCTGGTGATTCTCAGAATATTACTTATACATGCAAAAGTAAAACACATAGGATTGCAAAGGAAACCAATTGTATTGAAATAGAGTCATCAAATTTTTTTTTTTTTAAAGTACTAGAGGAGACTTCTACGTCCTGGAAGATGGAATAGATGTTCTTTCCCCTATTCGTCCCACTAAATACAATTAAAACCCCTGCACATTATATATAAGGCAAATGAAAAAAGACTCTGAAAAGTGGAAAGAATAAGAAGACCAGCTGGAGACTTTAGGGCCCAAGGAATAAAATGATGATGAATTTCCTAGGTCGTCTTTTTGCTTCATACACCCTGGATCTGCAGTTAAAAATGTTGGCAATCTAGAAATGTCACAGTGGGCAGACAGAAAAGTCTCAACAAAAGCCTTCTTTCTTTAGTCGAAGAATCAGGGAAGGGGCAGCCTAGCAGGACAGGAAACTTTTAAACAATAAGCATTCCCCTGCAGCCGAATACCACACATGCGCGCTCACACACACACAATCTGTGGTCCTATTCATACCCATGGGCTCCCCTGGTAGCTCAGTGGTAAACACTCTGCCTGCCAAGCAGGAGACCCAGGTTCAATCCTTGGGTTGGAAAGACACCCTGGAAAAGGCAATGGCAACCCATCCCAGTTTTCTTGCCTGGAAAATCCCATGGACAGAGGAGCTTGGCGGGCTTCAGCCTTTTAGACATCACGTCGTTGGACTCACTGATGCATTTTTAAATATCCCCATCCACCCATGTGGGCTTCCCAGACGGCTCAGTGGTAAAGAATCCATCTGCTGATGCAAGAGACAAAGGTTCAGTCCCTGGGTTGGGAAGATTCCCTGGAGAAGGAAATGGCAACCCACTTCAGTATTGTTACTTGGAAAATCCCATGGACAGAGGAGACTGGCAGGCTCCAGTCCATGGGGTTGCAAAGAGTTGGACACCACTGGGCGACTAACCAGCAATAACAACCCACACCCATGCCAGCAAAGGCTGAATGGGGAGTGTAGATCTCCACCTTTGTCAGGCACAGAGTCAGCGAGGTACCAGTGGAGGTCTAGGGAGCTGAAACTCCCACCCCTGCCCAGCGGAAAAATGAGCGTCTGTCTTCCTCAGATGTCAGTAGAGGTTAAGTGGGAAAATAAAAAGTTTCAGCAAAGACAAAATGGAAAATTAGAACTGAAACATTCAATAAACTAAATAAAAACATTCGATGGATGGGCCCAATAGCAGAGTGAATAAGACAGAGGATACAATTCAGAGATCTTAAAGATAAAATAGGAATTACTGAGGCTGAAAAAAGAGAGAAAATTAAGGGGGGAAAGAATGAACAGAGCCTCAGGTGTATGTGGGACCCTAACAAGAAAGTTCACGGGGGTGTCGTCAGAGCCCTGAAAGGAGAGAGGAAAGAATGCAGCCAAAAGGCAATGACTGAAAACTTCCCATTTCGACACGAGAACAAACCTACATATTCAAGAAGCTGAGAGGCTAAATCCATATAAGTCCACATTAAAACACAGCAAAGTCAAATTTCTAAAACTTGAGAAACTTGGAAGTTTCTCAAATAAACTAAACAATGGAATATGATTTAGCCATTAAAAAATGAAATCTTGCCATTTGCGATAACATGGATGGACCTTATTCTAAGTGAAATAAGTCAGATAAAGAAAAACAAATACTGTATTTCACTTATAAGTGAAAACTAAAAAACAAAACAAAGGAAAAAGCAAACTAGAGATACAGAGAACAAAGTGGTGGTTGGCAGGTGAGGGTAGGGGAGGGACATAAGAAGCAGGTGACAGGGATCAAGAATTATAGACTTCCAGTTATGAAATAAATAAGTCACAGGATGTAATGCACACATAGAGAATATAGTCAATGCTGCTGCTGCGTCACTTCAGTCGTGTCCGACTCTGTGCGAACTAGAGATACAGAGAACAAAGTGGTGGTTGGCAGGTGAGGGTAGGGGAGGGACATAAGAAGCAGGTGACAGGGATCAAGAATTATAGACTTCCAGTTATGAAATAAATAAGTCACAGGATGTAATGCACACATAGAGAATATAGTCAATGCTGCTGCTGCGTCACTTCAGTCGTGTCCGACTCTGTGCGACCCCAGAGATGGCAGCCCACCAGGCTCCCCTGTCCCTGGGATTCTCCAGGCAAGAACACTGGAGTGGGTTGCCATTTCCTTTTCCAATGCATGAAAAGTGAAAAGTGAGAGGGAACTTGCTTGGTCGTGTCCGACCCTCAGAGACCCCATGTAGCCTACCAGGCTCCTCCATCCATGAGATTTTCCAGGCAAGAGTACTGGAATGGGATGCCATTGCCTTCTCCGATATAGTCAATAATACCGTAACAACTTTGTATGGTGACAGATGGTAGATTGTCTTACTGTGTTGATTATTTCATAATGTATAAAATTATGCTATGTTGTACACCTGAAACTAATATAATATTGTAGCTAATAAAAATCAATGAAAAAAAGAAGTAAAATCAAAGGAAAATATCTTTCAAGTAGTAAGAGAAATGAGCTTACCTACTGGGGGAAATGGAAAAGGCAATGGCACCCCACTCCAGTACACTTGCTTGGAAAATCCCATGGGCGGAGGAGCCTGGTGGGCTGCAGTCCATGGGGTCGCTGAGAGTCGGATACGACTGAGCGACTTGACTTTCACTTTTCACTTTCATGCATTGGAGAAGGAAATGGCAACCCACTCCAGTGTTCTTGCCTGGAGAATCCCAGGGATGGGGGAGCCTGGTGGGCTGAGGTCTATGGGACTGCACAGAGTCAGACACGACTGAAGTGACTTAGCTTTGGGGAAAAACTATTTAAATGACATCCAATATGCTTCCCAGTTGGCCCCAGTGGTAAAGAACCTGTCTGCCAATGCAGGAGATGTAAGAGGAGTGAGTTGCATCCCTGAATCAGGAAGATCCCTTGAAGGAGGGCATGGCAACCCATGCCAGTATTCTTGCCTTAGAAATCCTATGGACAGAGGAGCCTGGTGGCCTACAGTGCATAGGCGTTGCAAAAATTTGGACCACAGAAGCAAATTAACATGCACACATGCATGGAGACTAGAAGTCGCATCATTTTTTAAATGCTGAAAGAAGAGAACTATGAACACAAAATTCTGTATCCAGTGCAAATGTCCTTGAGGAATGAAGGGGTTGTCAAGACATTCTCTGATGAAGGAAAATTAAGATCATTTTTCACCATTGGACCTACTTCTAGTTCTTATCTCATAAAAGTAAGAGGAAGTAAGACAGGCATACCACAACCAACTCAAAACACAAGCGGTAAAAGAGGGTTTGATATTAAAATTCAGATGTTGGATAGTCTATATCAGCTTTCACAGTAAAATAGATAATCTAAACAGAAAGGAAACAAGATGATATGAAAAAAGATATGAACAGATATTTCACAAAGAGGATATTTAGATGACAACTAAGTTCATGAAAAGATGTTCAACATCGTAAACCTTCATGGAAATGCAAATTAAAATCACAATGGATAACACTATATACATACCAAATGGCTAAAATAAAAAACTATTGTAACTCAAAATGTTGGTGAGGATGGGGAAAAGCTACATTATTCACATATGCTTTACTAGTGAAAAGGTAAAATGATACAGCCACTGAAAAACAGTTTAAATGAACACAAGTAAGATTTCAAAATATCTTCAAAACTGTTGTTGTTCAGTTGCTAAGTTTGTGGCCTCTTGGAATGAAGCACTCCAGGCTTCCCTGTCCTTCACCATCTTCTGGAGTTTGTTCAAATTCATGTCCATTGAGTCAGTGATGCCATCCAACCATCTCATCCTCTGCAGCCCTCTTCTCCTCCTGCCCTCAATCTTTAATAGCATCAAGGTCTATTCTAAGAGTCAGATTTTTGCATAGATGGCCAAAGTATTGGAGCTTCAGCTTCAGCATTAGTCCTTCCAGTGAGTATTCAGGATTGATTTCCTTTAGGATTGACAGTTTGACCTCCTTGCAGTTCAAGGGACTCTCGAGTCTTCCCCAGCACCACAGTTCAAAAGCATCAATTCTTCAGTGCTCAGCCTTCTTTATGGTCCAACTCTCACTTCTGTACATGACCACTCGAAAAACCATAGCTTTGACTATATGAACCTTTGCTGGCAAAGTGATGTCTCTGCTTTTTAATATGTTGTCTAGGTTGGCCATAGCATTTCTTTCAAGGAGCAAGTGTCTTTTAATTTCGTGGCTGCAGTCATCGTTTGTAGTGATTTTGGAGCCCAAGAAAATAAAGTCTGTCACTGTTTCCATTATTTCCCCAACTATTTGCCACGAAATGATGAGACCAGATGCCATGATCTTTGTTTTTTGAATGTTGAGTTTTAAGCCTGCTTTTTCATTCTTCTCGTTTACCCTTATCAAGGCTCTTCAGTTCCTCTTTACTTTCTGCCAGTAGAGTAGTATCATCTGCATATGTGATTTTAATTTCATTGTTGATATTTCTCCCAGCAATTTTGATTCTAGCTTGTGATTCATCCAGCCTGGCATTTTAAATGATGTACTCTGCATAGAAGTTAAATAGGCAGGGTGACAGTATACAGCCTTGACGTACTCCTTTCTCAAGTTTGAACCAGTTCGTTGTTCCATGTCCGGTTCTAACTGTTGCTTCTTGTCTGCATACAAGTTTTTCAGGAGACAGGTAGGGTGGGCTGGTATTCCCATCTCTAAGAATTTTCCATAGTTTGTTGTGATCCACGCAGTCAAAGGCTTTAGCATAGTCAATGAAGCAGAAATATGTGTTGTTTTGGAATTCCCTTTCTTTTCCTATGATCCAATAGATGTTGGCAATTTGACCTCTGGTTCCTCTTCCTTTTCTAAATCCAGCTTGAACATCTGGAAGTTCTCAGTCCACAGACTGTTGAAGCCTAGCTTGAAGGATTTTGAGCTTTACCTTGCTAGCATGTGAAATGAGCACAATTGTATGGTAGCTTGAACATTCCTTGACATTGCTTTTCTTTGGGGTTGGAATGAAAACTGACCTTTTGCACCCCTGTGGCCACCTCTGAAAGTGAAAGTGAAAGTGAAGTTGCTCAGTCGTGTCTNTAAAGCTCATTCTAGCGAAGCTTTTGGAGCTAAACCCGAAGAAAAACACTGAGGAAGCGTGACTGAGTTCTTACTGTTACTGCTCTCTGAAATCGGTCCTCCACATCGTTTCCTTAAAAAGTAGAAGCTTGTGGGAAACACAGTCTTCGTTGCTCAAGGAACATGCAACTGGAGACGCCAAGGAGAAAGCAGAACGCGGATGCCGCAGTTTTCCAAGTGCGGTCGGCCCTTCCCACGTGGTGGATTTTTGGCAACTCGCCCCACCTTCCTCCGGATTCCGGGGAAGAGTCTAAAGCCCTCTGGAGCCGTCCCTAGTGACGTCACGAGCGCGATTCCAGTCTACGGCCAATCACGCGGCCGGATTCCGGGGGAAGCCCGGGGCGGCGGCGGCGGCCTGTGCGCGTGCGCGAGGTCTCCGCGTGGCTATATAAACATGGCTGGCGTGGCCGCGCGGCGGGGCCGTACGGAGTGCGCGTAGGGGGCTTTGGGGCGCTCTGGGTTCGTAGGTTTGAAATTTCTGGCGGGGGATCCGCCGCGCCGAGTTTCGGTGGGAGGTGGGAGCCGACGTGACGCCCTTCCGGGAGCCGCGCAGCCGGACTCCGCTGCATCTGGTCCCGGGGCTGAGGCGCCGGGTAGAGCCGGCGCACGTGTGACCGCCGCCGAGGAAGCGGCCGAGCAGGTGTGGCAGCCGGCGGGGCCGCGGGGACAGGAGGAAGGTCCGCCGGGGTCTCGCTGTCCAGCGCGGCGTCGGTCACTGACTCCTGTGTCGTGGCCCCGGCGCCTCTCCCTAGCGATGCTGTGGAGCTGGAACTGCACCGGAGTCGGCGGCCGCTTGTCAAGCCTCCCCTCGCCTCTGCTCCCGGAACGGCAGCGCCGCGGCTGCCGCTGATCCACTTGGGGGGATGCCCGCGGGCCTCACGGAGCCGGCCGGCGCCGCTCCCCCCGCCGGTGTGGGCGCCTCCGGGACCGTGACCATGGCCCCCGCCGCGGCTCTGCCCGTCCGGGTGGAGAGCACTCCGGTGGCCTTGGGCGCCGTGACTAAGGCTCCTGTCAGTGTCTGCGTAGAGTCCTCGGCGTCCCAGCCGCTGCGGTCCCCCGTGGGGACCCTGGTGACCAAAGTGGCCCCTGTCAGTGCCCTTCCTAAACTCAGCAACGGCCCTCGTCTACCATCTCCTCAGATCGTCGCCGTGAAAGCCCCCAACACCACCACAATCCAATTGCCTGCTAATCTGCAGCTTCCTCCAGGTACGTGGCTCACCCTGATAGCTTTAGCGGGCCAGCCGGCTGTGACAGGAGAAACGTCGCAGCCCCCGATCGCGGCTTGTCGCTGGGAGTTCCAAAACACTCAGCCCAGAGAACCTTTCAACGTCTCGACTTTGCGGAGCAGTGATTTGGCTTGACAGTGGAGATAACCTCTTTGAGTCCTTACTGCATAGTTTTTCTTTTCATATTTAAGGAAAGTATTTTTCACCTCAGGGGCCACAGTAAAAGCTGGAGCAGCATGTTCGAGAGGGCCTTTGAGGCACTCACTGGCTCTTAGATTCGGGAAGATAGAGATTCGTTCAAGTTTTATTTCGTATGGAGAAAAGATCAGTTTGTATGTCCACACACTTAGATTACTGTGTTGTTTTTTTTTTAAGTGTTTTTAAAAGGTTCTTGTGTGTTAAGACCGAAAGAGAATTTTAAACTGAAGCAAGCCTAAATACGTTTACTAGAAAGAGGTGTGATGATTGTAACCTGCCAGAGTTGACAGGTCAGAGCCAGAAGGTTATTTGTGAAGCAATGTGTGAATTCTGCAGTTAATGAGCCTGTGACTACTTTTTATACTAAAGTTTACTCTGTAGGGCTGTTTTTCTTGACTGAGGCAAAGTTTTTGCTTTGTGATGACTTACATATTGTAAATATGCTGGAAGGTGTGTAAGTATTTTATCTTGTTTTCTTGCCTCCAGTGAAAGTCACTTGGAATTTCTGTGGAAGGAAAAGGCACATTTTCTCTTTGGGAAAAAATTCTGCTTGTAATTTTATTGTATTCTATATGTTTTGCTTAGCAGCAGTGTGAACTCTGACCGGCAGAGGTGGTAAAGAAATGGAAACCTTTTGGTTCACAGGATGTCAGTTTCCCCTAAGCAGAATGAGGAGGCCTCTTTTATAACTAATGTTCTGTTTGGTCAGGAACATTGTGGAAAGATAAGTTCTTAACTTCTGATGAACTTGTGTTTTAGTTCTGTACGGTACAGGAGGTACTTACACTTAAGACTTGTGCTCCACTGGATATATATATATTTTTAATGTTTTGGAAGGACATCATCTATTAAGAGAATCATCATAAATTAACCCTGTACAGAACACAGGAGCTAGGTGGACAGAGACTATAGTCTTTTGTAGGACATTGCTTCCTGCTTACCAGTCCCTGCAGGGCTTGCTTTTTTTTCTCTCTTTACTTCTATACAAGGTTACTGTGCAGTTGGAAAAATTATCTTTCTCAAAAGCTGATGTCAGTTTCCCACTGTCTACAAATTCCAACAAAAAGTAAACCCAAGTGTGCTCACAAAGTGCTCTTAGTCAACATTGCTACTCGTATATAGTTTCGAGGGCTCCCCTCAATTGGTAAAATAAACAAAATCTTACAAGAGGAACACTAAAATATACATTAATACTTTGGTCAATATCACACAGTAAGTTAGGTTTCCAGTCACGTACTCTATGGCTGTGCGATCCCCCTCATCCATACTGGTTCCTAGGACTGTGTCCACTAGGAGGTTTAAAATAAAATAAGCCAACCTCTGTGGCTTAGGAGTCTTCTCTGGAAGACAGTACTGGCCTTCTGAATGCTGGAACTCACGGACTCATTGATGTGGCTTTCTGCTGTGCCAGGATGTCCTGGCAGCTCCTGTACATTTCAGTCAAGCAGTTCCACTGAATATATTTTCTGCTGGTTCTAAATTATCCCTACATGCCCTCTTATAAAGTAGTTATGAATTTGTTTAGATGAAGTACTCCTGATTTGTTAAAAATGAAATTCCTATCTAGTCACGAAAGTTTGTTTAGAAATGATCAAGAAGTATTGAGAGGAAAACTTTCAAAAGTGGGAACTTGCTGGTGAGAGGGACCCAATCACTTATTGAGAACATACTGTGCTATGAAAATTGAGGTAAAGTTGACATACATTATTACATCGCTGGCCTCTTTTTATACATTTACATTATTTTATTTGTTGGTCAAAATAGATAGCAAATAAGGAAAAAGTTCTCTAAGGGTAAATAATTTGTCCAGTGCCAGACATCTCATAGATATCAGAGGGAAATTGAATACAGCTTTGTTTGACTCTTTCCACAGTACTGTGCTTACCACTTGATGTGCATGTATGATATGCCTCTTGAGTAGCAATGTTAAAAGGTGATTTATAGAATTTTAGCGGAGAAGGCAATGGCATCCTACTCCAGTACTCTTGCTTGGAAAATCCCATGGGCAGAGGAGCCTGGTGGGCTGCATTCCATGGGGTCGCGAAGAGTCGGACACGACTGAGTGACTTTGAGTTTCACTTTTCACTTTCATGCATTGGAGAAGGAAATAGCAACCCACTCCAGTGTTCTTGCCTGGAGAATCCCAGGGACGGGGAAGCCTGGTTGGCTGCTGTCTGTGGGGTCGCACAGAGTCGGACACGACTGAAGCGACTTAGCAGCAGCAGCAGCAACATAGAATTTTAGAGCCTAATCTTTTTATTACACAGAGAAACCAAAACTGAAACTTGCTAGAGCAAAAGAGCAGCAAGCCAGGACCACAGCTTAAGTATGCACCATGCTAACACTTGTTTTGCCGTGGGAGTGCTGTGCTTAGTCACTCAGTCGTGTCCGGCTCTTAGCGAATCCATGGACTGCAGTCTGCCAGGCTCCTCTGTTCATGGGAGCCTCCAGACAAGAATACTGGAGTGGGTTGCCATGCCATCCTCCAGGGTATCTTCCCAACCCAGAGATCGAACCCAGATCTCCCACATTGCAGGCGGATTATTTACCTGCTGAGCCACCAGGGAAGCCCATGCTGTGGGAGAAACATCCACAAAAGAGAGGAGATAAATTGTCTATAGGAGTTATTTAGAAAGGAGATAGAATGGTACTTTGAGGGGCAGCTTTTGGAATTTCTGCTCAAGTGTAGCATACTCAGGTTTGCACTCTTGTAGGTGCACAATTGATAACCTGAAGTATGACATAGAAACACTGATTAAAATAACATTTGGACACTGATTAAAGTAATGTTTTAAAGAGTTTATCAGTCTTGTACTAGTTCTTTTATAGGCCAAAGATTAGCAGAGGATTACTCAAAGATACTTAAATTACATAGGAGTCAGCTCTGATTTTTCCAAGATAATGAATTCTTTGTGTTTGCTTTCTCTTTACTTCAAAATGTCCTCTGTGAACTGAACTATTTTTTAAAAATGTACATATGTACCACAGGTTTTTCTTGGGAGCAGGAGCTGGAAACAAAAAGGGGCATTGTGAGGAAATGAAAGAAACTGTAGCAAAGCCCTGAAGATTATTCTGTGGAATATTTTTGGTAATCTCTTCAGTCTTTTCTCTTTTATGAATTTGTGGGATTCAGACCAGACTGTGGCTCTTTGCATTTTTGGTATCCTGTGCCTCTTCTATCATGTATATGAGAGTGATGAGGAAGGACTTGATTGCTTCTTTTATGTCACAGTTCTTTTATGAACTGTGCTTCATAAATTCTGCTTCCATAGTCTTATGGTACAGAAGTTTGTGAAAGTTGCTGGTGAAATGGATCAGGTCCTTTTTTATCAACCCCTTCATGTGAGACATGGTGTAGGTTTTGCATCTTTCTCGAATTCTGAATCAGTACCTGGATAAACTTGTGGTTCTTGTTTTCACCCCAGCTTTATCAGAGGTATATTACATGATCATCTGCTCCCATGGTTGTCCCAGTACTCCTGGACACCATGGAAAGAGTTGGCAGTTGTCTTCAGTGGTCACCAATGCCCCGGTGGCTCACCTGATAAAAAATCTGCCTGCGCTGTGGGAGACCTGGGTTCGATCCCTGGGTTGGAAAGATCCCCTGGAGAAGGGAATGGCTACCCACTCCAGTATTCTGGCCTGGAGAATTCCATGGACTGTATAGTTCATTGGGTTGCAAAGAATCTGACACAACTGAGCAACTTTCACCTTCGGTGCTCACCATATGTACCAGCCACAGTTTGGATTTCAAGGGCTGTGAAGTCACTTTGACTCACATTTACCCTTATGGCATTAATAACAACTACTACTGACAACTTTAAAATTCATAAATTTGCTCAGAAGTAATGTGTCATTTGATCTCTTTAACAGTCTTGCAAAGTAGGTATGTCTCTCAGTCCACAAACATGAGATGTCTTTCCATTTATTTTAGATCTTTAATTTCTTTAAATGACATTTTATAGTTTCCAGATATTGCTTTTGTACTCTTTTGGTTAAATTTATTCCTAAAGTGTATTATTTTTTATCTTATTGTAGGTGGAATTTTTTCTTAATTCTATTTACAATTATTCATTGAAAATCTATAGAAATACAGTTGATTCTTGTTTATTGATCTTGTATCTTGCTTCCTCGCTGAACTCATTTATTAGTTTTAATAGTTTTTTTCATAGATGTTTGGATTTTTATATACAAGATCATGATATATGTGAATAGATCGTTTTACTGTCTCTTTTGGATGCCTTTTACTTTCTTGTATCATTGCCCTGGTTAGAACTTTCAGTATAATGTTAAGTGGTAGTGATTGTAGGTATCCTTGTCGCGTTCCTCATCTCAGGAATCCTGATCTTAGGGTAAAAGAATTTAGTCTTTCACTGTTAAGTATGATGCTAGCTATGAGTTTTAAACCAACCTTGCATATTGAGATAAGTATCACTTGATCATGGGGTATAACACTTTTTATATGTTGCTGAATTTAGCTTGCTAGTACTTTGTTGAGAATTTTTGCATTGGTGTACATATGAGGGTAATACAGACTTTACAGAATGAATTGACACATGTTTTCTATTCTGTTTTTAGAAGAATTTATGAAGACCTAGCATTTATTTTTCCTTAGATATTTGATAGAATTCATCAGTGAAGCCATGGGGAACTGAGCTTATCTTGTGGATACTGTTTTAGATTATTCATTCAATCGTTAGTTAGAAGTCTATTCAGGTTACCCATTCTTTTAAATTAGTTTTAGTAGTTTATTATGTTTCTAGGAGTTTGTCCATTTCATATAATTTATCTAATTTATTGGTTCATAATTGGGCATGCATTCAACTAGAATCCTTCTTTCTGTAAGATTAGTGGTAATATCCCCTCTTTCATTCCTAATTTTAGCAATTTGAGCCTTTTCTCCTTTTTTTCTTGGTTAATCTAGGTCAAGATTTGTCAGTTTTTTGATCTATTCAAAGAACCAACTTTTGATTTTTTTTCCTCAGTTGTTTCTCTATTCTCAATTCTCCTGACCCTGCTCTAATCTTTATTTAATTTTCTTTCATCTGCTTGCTGTCACTTTTGTTTAGTTTTTTTCCCAATGTCTTAAGATAGAAGGTTATAAAGCTATTACTTTAAATTATCCTTCTCTTAAAATACAGGGATTTACTTCTTGTAGTCTGTTTTCAGCCTGAAGAACTTAATTTAGTATTTTCTGTCTGATGCTAGCACCCAGTCCTCTATGTTTTTATCTGAGGATGTCTTTTCTTTCTTTCTTTTTTTTTTTTTACTTTTTACTGGGGTATAGTTGATTTGCAATGTTGTGTAAGTTTCAGGTGTACAGCAGAGTAAATCTGTTATACATACACATATGTCCACCCTTTTCTAGATTCTTTTCCCATATAGGCCATTACAAAGTATTGAGTAGAGTTCCTTGTGCTATACAGTAGGTCCTCATTAGTTATCTATTTTATATATAGTAGTGTGTATATGTCAGTTCCAATCCAGGATATCTTTATTTTGTCTCCTTTTTTGAAAGATATGTTCAATGAATATCTGATTGTTGGTTGATAATTGTTTTTGTTTTTCTTTTTCCCCAGCAAGTGGAATATGTCATACTCCTGATGTCTGGCCTCCATTGTTTCTGATGAGAAGTTAGCTGTTAATCCTGTTAACGCAGTTCTCTTGTATATTTTTCTCTTACTGTTCTCAAGGTTTCATCTTTTATATTTTTATCATGGTGTGTCTTTGCATTTATCTTATTGGGTTGACCAAAAAGTTTGTTCAGGTTTTTCCATCTTATGAAAACTCAAATGAACCATTTGGCCAATTCAAGGCTTAAGAGTTTGTTGAGCTACTTTGCTGTTTAGATTATTTGTCACCAGATTTGGGACATTTTTAGCCATTATCTCTTGGGATGTTTTTCGGCTCCTTTCTCTCCCGCTCTCCCTCCCTGCTTCTGTCCCTCCTCTCCTTCTGGTATTCACATTAGGCCCGTGTTGATGTGCCTGTCACTGTGCCAGGTTTCTGCGAGGCTCTGTTCATTTTTCTTCATTCTCTTTTCTCTTCATTCTTTGGATTGCGTAATCTCTGTTGAACCGTCTTCAAGTTCACTGACTTATCTTCTGCTCACTCAAGTTTGCTATTGATCCTCTAGTGAAATTTTCCTTTGAGTTTTTGTACCTTATAATTACAGAATTTTTTTTTGTAATATCTGTTTCTCTAATGGTATTCTCTACTTAATGAAAGAGTCATCATCATATCTTCCTTTACTTCTCTAAGCATGATTTCCTTAGTCTTTTGACATATTTATAACAGTTACTTTGAAGTCTTTGTTAAATCTAACATCTGGTTTCACTCATAGGTGGTTTCTGTTGCCTGCCTTTCTCTATGTGTCATTCTTTTTTCTTTGCATGTCCTATAATTTTTAAATTAAAACTAATATATTGAAACTTCCAGTGTCTAAAGCTCCATGCTTCCAATGCAAGGGGCCTGAGTTCAATCTCTGATCAGGGAACTAGATTCCACATGCTGCAACTAAGACTCAGCACAGGCAAATAAATAAATATTTTTAAAAAATTAACAGAGAGACTTGAGGTATTGGTCTTTACTCCCTTGAGTGAATTATTGTTGTTTGTTTTTTAAGTGTCTGGCTGAACTATTTTAATGAAATCTGTTTCCCTCAGAGGACACAGCTTTAGGCATAAGCACAGCCTCCCTGGGATGACAGAGGTTTCAGCAGGGCTCTTTTTGACTGTTTCTTTCTCTGATAGCTCTGTTAAGCTTTCTGCCTCTGCTGATATCATGCCTAGACTCCACTCACTGCCAGTACCTTCTTGTTTTCAACAGCACCCGAAGGCCTAACTAGCTTCACAGTCTAATTCAATTAAATATGGACTCATCTACAGAAAGTAGTTTTTGAGCTCATTACTTGAGGTTCTGACCCCAGTAGAGCCCTTCTTAGTTGTTTCTTTATCTTGTTCTCTGTGGTAGACCAGAGATAGACCTGTGACTTAGCATGGCTTGTATCTGTTAGGAAGATACCAGAACCCTTTCTTTTAATTGTTCGTTGTATTTGAGAATGCCCTTAGTTTGACCTTTCCCACACTGTGAAATAAAGTCAGTTTCTCTCGGGAGATGTTTGGAGCAGGTACTCAGGACAATGGCATGCTTCTTTCTAAGTGATGTCTCTGCTTAAGAAGTGGGGTACTGGGTTTGGGTGGTGACCTCTAGTCTGCTCTCCTTATCTCTTCCATCATGGAACTTCCACCCCATGAAAGAGCTGGGGTGAGGGTGATGGGGGCCCAAGTATTCTAAGTCAAGCCTTCCCTTTATGAGTAGGCATGAGTAAAACAAGAAGCCTGGAAACCCTTGGATGCACTTGTCTCCAATTTATTCTCTTCTGTATTCAGCTTGAGGTGGCAGAGATGCAAGATACTGTCCCTGAAAAGTAACACAGCCCTCAACTGGAAGCTTGGGAGAGAGGGACACCCTACATTAGCCACATTGCCTAAACTGAGAAGAGAGAGGGCTGGGTCATGGTTCAGAAGCCACAGATTCTTGTTCTTACTGAGTTTTAGTAGATTCTCTTTAATAAATTGTCTAGTCATTTTCTGTATGCCTTTGGGCAATTTCTGAAGACTTTAAATAGTTGCTTTTAAAAATAATTTTCACCAGTTACGCTTGTTTTGCTAGGGAATGGCTTTATGGAGCTCTTCGTGCTGCCATTCCAGGAATGGAACTCCAGCTATGACTATTCTTGCTTGTACCTACTACTTAGGTGGACAAGAATTTCTTTACAATAGAAATACTGGGTTAGAGGGTATGCAAATGGGAACCAGTTTGGCACAGTCATGTAGAGTTAAATGAAGCAGTTGTACCAAACTATACTACCAGCTTCAAGATTTTAAGAGTTTTTGTTGCTACACATCTCTGTAACACGTAATATTGTCAATGGACTTCTTAATTTTTGTCTGCCTGAAGTAAAGTGAAGTGAAGAAGCTCAGTCGTGTCTGACTCTTTGCAACTCTGTGGACTGTAGCCCACCAGGCTCCTCCATCCATGGGATTCTCTAGGCAAGAATACTGGAGTGGATTGCCATTTCCTTCTCCAGGGGATCTTCCTGACCCAGTGATCGAACCCAGGTCTCCCACAATGCAGGCAGATGCTTTAACATCTCAATGTAGTCTTAATTTACCTTTCCCTGTCATTGGTATCTGTGTTTCTTTCGTGCATTTTGGATGTTCATTCTTCGAATATATGTGNTGGAGTGGATTGCCATTTCCTTCTCCAGGGGATCTTCCTGACCCAGTGATCGAACCCAGGTCTCCCACAATGCAGGCAGATGCTTTAACATCTCAATGTAGTCTTAATTTACCTTTCCCTGTCATTGGTATCTGTGTTTCTTTCGTGCATTTTGGATGTTCATTCTTCGAATATATGTGAACTAAAATTTTTTTCCAATTTTGTGCTTTGTCTTTTTACCTCATGATATCTTTGGCTAAGCAAAAGTTTTAAAAATATAGTGGTATGTATCAAGCTTTATTTAGTTAAGAAATTCTTCCCTGTTCCAAGTTCAGAATGACAGTTTTCTACATTGTTTAAGAGGTTAAAAGTTTTTATTCTTGTATCCTTGATGTCCTTGGGTTTTTGTGCATGGTGTGGAACATTTCATCTTTTCCATGTAAGTAACTAATTATGTAGTAGCTCTTTTTCTCACTGATCTGCAGTCTTGGAAAAATTTCATATGACATATCTGGAGGCTATTTGGAATTTTCTATTCCATTGGTCAGTTTGCGTAGGCTTGTGTTGTTACCATACTGTCTTAACTGTAGCTTTATAAATAGTTTGATGTCATGAGGAAAACTGTTTCGCCTTTTTCAGGAGTATCTCATCCATACGTTTAGACTTTTAATATATAGCTTTGAGTAACAACATTTTTCTGTGTTATGTATTGTAATTAGTAGACATGGAATTTAGTGTGTACTAACTATTCACTTAATCAGAGCATTTTACAGCATTGAAAGAAATGGGAGAACAAAATATATGAAGATTATGCTTCATTTATTAGCTGACATTTTGTTTTCTGTTACCTATAGGAACCGTTTTGATCAAAAGTAACAGTGGTCAGCTGATGTTGGTATCTCCTCAGCAAGCTGTAACAAGAACTGAGACCACAAG
Source organism: Oreotragus oreotragus (assembly GCA_006410675.1). NCBI lineage: Eukaryota > Metazoa > Chordata > Mammalia > Artiodactyla > Bovidae > Oreotragus > Oreotragus oreotragus. Next base: position 403,091 of record SJYX01005035.1, read on the forward strand.
TAACATAACTTCAAGGCCAGCTGTACCAGCAAATATGCAAACCGTCAAAATCTGTACCATGCCGGTAGTATTCATTAATGTTTTCTCATCCTCCTTAGTTTTCTAGCAATTATCTTCATATAAGTGTGTATGTATTTGCCAGTAAAAATAAGAGAAAAGATGATTTTGCTCAACTTTTTGATTTAAGCTACTTTCCTTGAATATGTTAATTTTATCAAGATGTTTGGTTTTGTCATTTGGTAAAATTAAAAATTTAATCTTCATACTCAGATTTTGTTGTCCTCAAGGGAATGTTCAAAGGGCTATTTGCATCTCTAAATGGGAAGAAAATAACTATTCTGCTTCAATTTTAATTTGTGGTAAGACATTAACACTACAGTTTACAGTATTCATTTTTATCTATATCATACAGGAGTTATCTTTTAAAAATTAGAAATCTACTGTAATATTTCATTAACATGTTTTTTTTTTTTTACTTTACAATATTGTATTGGTTTTGCCCTACATTGACCTGAATCCACCACAGCTGTGCATGTGTTCCCCATCCTGAACCCCCCTCCTACCTCCCTCCCCATCCCATCCCTCTGGATCATCCCAGTGCACCAGCCCCGAGCATCTTGTATCATGCATCGAACCTGGACTCGCGATCCATTTCACATATGATATTATACATGTTTCAATGCCATTCTCCCAAACCATCCCACCCTCGCCTTCTCCCACAGAGTCCAAAAGACTGTTCTATACATCTGTGTCTCTTTTGCTGTCTTTCATAGAGGGTTATCATTACCATCTTTCTAAATTCCATATATATGTGTTAGTATACTGTATTGGTGTTTTTCTTTCTGGCTTACTTCACTCTGTATAATAGACTCATTTTATCCACCTCATTAGAACTGATTCAAATGTATTCTTTTTAATGGCTGAGTAATACTCCATTGTGTATATGTACCACAGCTTTCTTATCCATTCATCCGCTGATGGACATCTAGGTTGCTTCCATGTCCTGGCTATTATAAACAGTGCTGTGATGAACACTGGGGTACACGTGTCTTTTGCAGTTCTGGTTTCCTCGGTGTGTATGCCCAGCAGTGGGATTGCTGGGTCATATGGCAGTCTATTTCCAGTTTTTAAGGAATCTCCACACTATTCTCCATAGTGGCTGTACTAGTTTGCATTCCCACCAACAATATAAGAGGATTCCCTTTCCTCTACATTCTCTCCAGTAGACTTTTGGATAGCAGCCATTCTGACTGGCATGAAATGATACCTCACTGTGGTTTTGATTTGCATTTCTCTGATAATGAGTGATGCTGAGCATCTTTTCATGTGTTTGTTAGCCATCTGTATGTCTCCTTTGGAGAAATGTCTGTTAGTTCTTTGGCCCATTTTTTGATTGGGTCGTTTATTTTTCTGGAATTGAGCTGCAGGAGTTGCTTGTATATTTTTGAGATTAATTCATTGATTTGCATTTCTCTGATAATGAGTGACGTTGAGCATCTTTTCATGTGTTTGTTAGCCATCCGTATGTCTTCTTTGGAGAAATGTCTATTTAGTTCTTTGGCCCATTTTTTGATTGGGTCGTTTATTTTTCTGGAATTGAGCTGCAGGAGTTGCTTGTATATTTTTGAGATTAATTCTTTGTCACTTGCTTCATTTACTATTATTTTCTCCCATTCTGAAGGCTGTCTTTTCACCTTGCTTATAGTTTCCTTTGTTGTGCAGAAGCTTTTAATTTTAATTAGGTCCCACTTGTTTATTTTTGCTTTTATTTCCAATATTCTGGGAGGTGGGTCATAGAGGATGCTGCTGTGATTTATGTCAGAGTGTGTTTTGCCTATGTCTTCCTCTAGCATTTTTATAGTTTCTGGTCTTACGTTTAGATCTTTAGTCCATTTTGAGTTTATTTTTGTCTATGATGTTAGAAAGTGTTCTAGTTTCATTTTTTTATGAGTGGTTGACCGGTTTTCCCAGCACTACTCGTTAAAGAGATTGTCTTTTCTCCATTGTATATTCTTGCCTCCTTTATCAAAGATAAGGTGTCCATAGGTATTGCTTATAGTTTCCTTTGTTGTGCAGAAGCTTTTAATTTTAATTAGATCCCATTTGTTTATATTTATTCCTCGTTTTATGTTGATTTGCTCATTTAGAACTTCTCAGCCATGTTTGAACTGATAAAGACAACAGTCCATGCAGCTGGGGTGAAAATAACGTGTGTTCTCAATTTCATGTTGCTTGGACCGTTTTGTGATCCTCTTCCCAAGTCTGTTTTGAGTCACAGACTGCCTCTGCAGCGACTTTAAAAGAATCACACATGGATAAGTTCCTTTTCAGCAGTGTGTGTAGACACTGTTGATCACCTACCCAGGTTCAGTTCCTCCTTACTAACAAAACCTTACTTTTCTTCAGTGTTTTACCTCAACCCCAGGCACGATCCCTCTCCTGGACTGGATAGCACTGGATCCTGGTGATGACTCCACACCTTTGCCAGCGATCCTTAAAAATCCCAGTCGTAAGCCAATCTGTGCACGCCGTCTTTGGACTGCCACAGGTTGATCCAAGGAGACTTAAGAAGCCTCCTGTAGTCGGAGGAGCAGTCTTTTGTCTCTACTAGTGGCAACATTTTGTGACCATGGTGGAAGCCAGTCGGCTGACAAATCTGAAATATGAAGTGAAGTCGCTCAGTCGTGTCTGACTCTATTGCGACCCCATGGACTGTAGCCTACTAGGCTCTTCTGTCCATGGGATTTTCCAGGCAATAGTCCTGGAGTGGATTGCCATTTCCTTCTCCAGGGGATCTTCCCAACCCAGGGATCGAACCCGGGTCTCCTGCATTGTAGACAGACGCTTTACCATCTGAGCCACCAGGGAAGTCAAGAGAGCTAGAGAGACAGTGCCAGTCACAGCAGGAGCCCAGACTGCACAGTGGCTGGGCTCATTCCTGTCTTTGCATTTCTGTATTTTGCAAGCCAGCTGGATAGGAGTTTTTGACTACTTGCAGACAAAATCATCCAATGAGAGATATAAAAAGATCATAGGGGGAAATCCACTGCAACAGAAATTCCCATGATAGTGGAGACCATATGTCTTGCTCGAGGCTGAGAGGCTACCTGACTGAGTATTGTTGAATGTGTGAAAGTAACATCTTAATTTGCAGAGGAGTCACTTCCCTTGAGAGACTGGCTCTTTCAAGTCAGGGTTTTCTACTGCTCTCCCAGTCAATAATATTTACTGGTCTCCATCATGTCTAGGCAATTACACAAGGTTGTGTTCATAGCTAACAAATAAATAATGTAACTAATAAACATCATTTGCTAGCAATTCTATTAATGGAAACATTTTACATGTATCCATCCATTTATTTTGAAAAAAGATTAAAAGAGGAGAAAAACCTGTAGAAGACCAGAAAAACTGTGCTGCCTCATAGCTGAGAGGCAGTGAGGTGAGGAGGTTTCATGACATGTCCCTGTTTGGTCACGCATCCAGGAAGAGACGGAGGTGGGGTTTGATCTCAGGCAATCTATCTTGACTGCCTTTATACAGCACATAGAAAGAAGGCAAGTTTCCTGACTGCTGACAAAAGAGCAAGATGGCAAAGAATGTTGAGAACTGCTGGCTATGAAATATATCTTGGGGACTGGAAAAAAGGCAGAGTGTCAATTTATTCTGGTTTTATAATCTCTCACCTCAGACTCAGCATAATAGATATAGACTATCATGCTTTGCAATGAGGGAGCCACTAGCCACATATGGCTACTGAGCATTTGAAATGCAGTTGGTGTGGATCTGGATGTGCTATCAGTGAAAGACAGGCACCAGATTTGAACACACAATGAGAAAAAACACATATAAAATCTCTTTCATACTTTATTATATGACTCACATGTTATATTCTGTGAAATGATCATCTTTAGGATTATATATCTATAGTGTTAAACTAATTTAACTTCTTTCTACATATTTAAAATTTGTTTTGCTTTGTTTTGGTTGCACGGGGTCTTCATCGCTTTGTGTGGGTTTTCTCTAGTTGTGAATGTAGGTCACTCTTCACCGCATGCACGGGCTTCTCATTGCGGTGGCCGTGGCGGCTCTTGTTGCAGAGCACAGGCATTGGGCACGTCGGCTTCTGTAGTTGTGACACACGGGCTCGGTAGTTTTGGGTCTCAGCCCCTGGAGCCTGAGCTCAGTAGTTGATCCTGGGCCTGTGGGATCTTCCTAGACCACAGATCTAACCCAAGTTCCCTGCATTGGCAGGTAGATTCTTTACCACTGCACCACCAGGGAAAGTCCTCTTTGTACATATTTTACTGTGGCTGTAAGATTTAATGTTATCTATGTAGCACGTTACGTTGTGTTACATTATCTTTTTTATTGGACAGGGCTACTTTACCGATTTTATGTTTACTGATGTTTCTGGGCTCTCTCTACATTCTCTATTAAAAGAAGCCTTAATGTTCAGAGACACTTCAACTGTTTCAATAGCAGGCGGGTACTGACCTTTTTCCTAGAAATAACTGTATGTGAACAAAATTATTTAAGAAATTGTTGTTCTCAGCTGCTCTTAAGATGTTAATCATCTAATTAGCACTTTTGTAGAATGTTATAGGATGTGTGAAGTTCCGGAATTTGAAAACAGAAGTAGAAGAAATTAGAAAGAGGTAGCACTTTAAGTTCTGACATTTAGGTGACCAGGCTCAGTGGCCACTTCTGGAAGAAATCACTCTCCGTGAGAATACACAGGTTTATGCTAAATGGAGATTTAATACTGTAAACTTTCCTGTTTTTGTATTGTAAACAGGGCAAAGGTCTACTAAGTACCACCTGCTTTTCAAACCAAAGCTTTGTATCTGTTCTTTCTCAGACTACACCATGGCTCACATAAACTGCATATTTTTCTTAGTCCTTTTAATATTGTAGCTTAAAATGCACTCACGGTAGACAAGCTGTGATTGCATTCTGAAGTGAAAGACTGAGAGTAATTTAGGATGAAAGTGGCCTGTGAGGTTGAAGTTGCAAATGCATTAAAAAAAAAAAAATCAGGTCCCTTCTTACGCCAAAGCAGACAGCAGCAAATAGCTTCTTTCCGTTCTCCTTTTTGGGCCATTTCTCCTTTTCATTATTTTGATTTGGTGTGACGTCTGTACACGTCTAAGATATACAACAGCTAAATAAACATATGGCCTCACTTAAGGGAAGTTTCCATATAGGTCAGTGCACTTTTTAAGCTATATAAATATCAGATTAATTTCGGATTTGAGAAAAGTGAATGTTAGGATCCTATCCAAGATCCACATAGTTGTTAGTTTTTCTTTTCTAAATTTTCAAGGTGAAAACATAAAGACAAAATGAAAAACTATGTCAACTTCTGAAAAAATACTGTTTGCAAAATGTGTGTTTAGCAAATTTAAATGAAACCTTTGTATCTCTGCATACATTTTTACTGAGGAGTTTGTGAATCAATCAATCAACCAATCAATGAGCTAATAACTTAGTCAGTGATCAATAGGCATTGATTAGTTACTGTGAACGTTAAGGGCTTCCCAGGTAGCATGAGTGGTAAAGAATCCACCGGCCAATGCAGGAGACATAGGAGATAAAGTTTCGATCCCTGGCTTGGGAAGATCCCCTGGGGAAGGAAATGGCAAACCACTGCAGTATTCTCATAGCCCTAGTGGGCTATGAGCATGTGCACACCGCTCCCCTCCCTGACCTCCCACACACACACATTGAAAGTCAAGTAGAACAGCGATCCAGTTATTGACCATTTATTTGAAGACAAAACAAGACACTCCCTTGGCAATATTTCATAAAGGTGAAACTTAATCTGAGCCTTGAAAAATGAGTAAAGTCTAAGAGAAGAAAGGTCAGTTCTAGGCAAGGGGAACACTTTGATATTATAACAGAAGAAAAGTAATATGTCTCAGAAACAGTAAGAAAATCCAGCAGTGAATGTTTCTAGTCAGTGGTGAGAAAAAAGAAAAAAAATGGGATGGACAGCAAATGGTCACACGATGGAGGGATTTGAGCCTTAGAAAGAGGAGTTTATTTTGACTTGGGAGATGCCAGAGAACTCATGTATTTTCTGTGAAAAAGTCAGTGTTCAGATATTGATCAAGAGAACAAATGAGAAACAGGACACAGGATCTGACCTTGTCAGCTCTAGTCCGAGGACCATGGCAGTGGTGTGATGACTAGGCTTGGTGATGATCTTATAGAAATCGGTTTGTAAGAAAAAATAAGACATAGGTTTTAGTTGTGATTTTGGACTTCAGCCTTTCTGTTTCTTTTTATCCTTCTCGATAGATGACCATTTCTTCTGCTTTTTTACATCTTCCTCGCTCACAGAAACTTTTCATAAATATTTGCCAAGATTAAATCAATGAAATACTTTTCAAGTGTATATCCCCATCAAAAGTATCTGCCTACAGTACCTGTGTTCATTTAGCGGTTGTGTATCACAGCACAATGGTAAATGAAATCCGGCTTTCTTCCTTTCCCTTTATTTAAACTGGTTTTCCACCCTAACATTCTCCCCTTCATCCTTGCTAATAGATCCATTAAAAAGAAATCTCTTAAAAATGCAGTTTCACTTTGTTTCTTGGTTGATTCCTGCTACAGGTTTTTGCACTTCTCTTTTGCTAATTAACCAGCAATCATAGCCCATGTCATGTTTCAGCTTTTGTACATTACTTCATCAGATACTTAATTGGTACCTCTTGGAGGACAGGTAGTGTGTCTTACGATCCCCTGTATGGTTGAGATCAGAGCTCTGCATAGATGTATTGATAAAATTTGCTGTCAAGTGACATTGAATTATTTGGTGATAGTACTCTGGACTAGACACATGGCATGTCTTACCTGGGCTATAACTGCAGTCTTGTAATTCATCTCCTTGACTCCAACTCATCCTTCATTTGCTGCCCAGGTTATTTTTGTACGCTTGAGATTGGTATGCATTACCTCAGAATAAAATCCTAATCATTAGCATTCAAGACTGTCTATCTACCTGGTTCTGGGCCATGCTTCTAACACCCATCCCAGCCTTATCCTGCCAGATACTCTGATGATGCTGAATCATGGGCCCCCAGTGGTAATATCAGGCTTTCAATCAATGCTATTGCCTCAGGCTAGAATATACTGCTTACTTCCACTGGTGATTCCTCTTTCTTATTTTTAAGATGAAAAATTTTAATATACATATATCATTTATACATACATATATATGCATACAACTACATAATGTGTATGCTGCTGCTACTGCTGCTAAGTCGCTTCAGTTGTGTCCGACTCTGTGCAACTCCATAGACAGCAGCCCACTAGGCTGCTCCTCTGTCCCTGGGATTCTCCAGGCAAGAACACTGGAGTGGGTTGCCATTTCCTTCTCCAATGCATGAAAGTGAAAACTGAAAGTGAAGTCGCTCAATCGAGCTCGACTCTTAGCGACCCCACGGACTGGAGCCTGCCAGGCTTCTCTGTCCATCGGATTTTCCGAGCAAGAGTACTGGAGTGGGGTGCCATTGCCTTCTCCAACATAATGTGTATACACTCACATAATTTAAGGAAATTAACCTTTCATACTGTTTATAGAACATATATAATAGAAAAACTACAGTGTTCAACAGAGGAGAATTTAATTAATTATAACAAATGTATGCTATAGAACACCATGCAGTTGTTAAAAATGATGGGCCTGAATAGTAGTTACTCAAAGAGTCTGGGATATAGTTTTAGATTTTCAAAGCAGGCCACAGAAGATTTTGGGGGTGGTTATTGTTACCTCAAGCAAATCCAGCTAGGCACAATGCCAAAATTTAGATAAACCTCATCTTTTTACCATTGACAAAAACACTGCCTCCTCACTCTTTAGCTTCACACAGTGAGAATCACTGTAAGAAATGATCAAATATTGTGGTCAGACAAACAAGTCCTCTGCTACTGCTAAGTCACTTCAGTCGTGTCCGACTCTGTGCAACCCCATAGACGGCAGCCCACCAGGCTCCCTCGTCCCTGGGATTCTCCAGGCAAGAACACTGGAGTGGGTTGCCACTTCCTTCTCCAGTGCATGAAAGTGAAAAGTGAACGTGAAGTCCTCTACCAAATACCTATTTCCTATGAAATTTTGGGTGATCACTTTAAATCACCTCACTGAAACACATGTTGCCTCTCTGGGCTCACATGACAGATGATATGCAATTCTGGTTGTTTTTTTTTCTTTTGGTGAGACTGTATGAAATTACATCTTGAAATTCTCCTGAACTTAAAGTATATGGAAAACAAAATGTCACCAAAATAAGTGGACTGTAGATCCTAAGTGTACTAACTCTGAGAAATGAGAACAGTAAGTAATATTTATTTGTGGAAGTATGCGGTTTCTAATCTTAAATCTATTTCAGCTTGTTCTACACTAAATCACATTGGAAAATACCAACCAAATAAAGTCTGTACTTTTAGCAGCTCTGAAAAAGTCAGAATTCTTTCTTTTTGTTACTATAATCTGGCTTCTTCTATTACAGGTCAAAAGTTATAGACAACATGTTTGCTGCTGCTAAGTCACTTCAGTCATGTCCGACTCTGTGCGACCCCATAGACGGCAGCCCACCAGGCTCCCCCATCCCTGGCATTCTCCAGGCAAGAACACTGGAGTGGGTTGCCATTTCCTTCTCCAATGCAGGAAAGTGAAAAGTGAAAGTGAAGTCGTTCAGTCATGTCAGACTCTTCGCGACCCCATGGACTGCAGCCTCCCAGGCTCCGCCGTCCATGGGATTTTCCGGGCAAGAGTACTGGAGTGGGGTGCCATTGCCTTCATGCTTAGCAAGGGGTATTTATTTTTTGCCAAGAAAATCTATTTTCAGATGTTTGCAGAGCTGGGGCTTTAAAAACCGTCCTTAGTTCCTTGTGCATTGGTTGATACTTTCTGTTTCACCAAAATTTAAGAGTTGTTAATATTCACTCATTTATTCATTCATTCATTTGACAATGATTCACACAGCTGGCATTGTGTACCTGGCAAGGCGTTAGGTGTTGTGATTCAGCAGTGAGCAGAAAAAGACATGAAGTCCTTGAATTGTGACATCCACAATCCAGGGGGAAAAGAGAATTGTTATCGTACAAATAAATGAGAATTCTATTAAGCATGCTAAATTAGAGAAGCTGATGAGAAAGTCTAAAAGGGGATCTGACCCAGTTAAGGAGGTCAGGGAAGGCTTCCCTGAGGACGTGACAGCTGCACTGATCTGTAAATGATGTGCTTAGTCGCTCGGTCATGTCTGACTCTTTCCGACCCCACGGACTATAGTGACCGGGCTTCTCCAGGCAAGAACACTGGAGTGGGTTACCATGTTCTCCTCCAGGGGGTCTTCTCAAGCCAGGGATCGAACCCAGGTTTCCCACACTGCAGGCAGATTCTTTACCATCTGAGCCACCAGGGAAACCCGAGAGGGGATCTGACCCAGGTAAGGAGGTCGGGAAAGGCTTCCCTGAGAAGGTGACAATTGCGCTGATCTGTAAATCATGAGGAAGAGCTAAAATTGCATTCCATGCAGCGGGCCTATGATGGGCAAAGGCCCTGTGGGAGCAGTGGGCCTGGCAGCCATGGGGGAGTGGAAGTAGGTTGGTGAGGCTTGCAGAGAGAGCTGGGGGACTCGTGGTGGAGACAGGATGGAGTGGAAGAAGGGGTCAAGCCCACGCAGGTGTTAGACCATTGTAGGGATGCCTTTGTCCTGATTGTTTCTGATTGTTTGGGAAAACTGTCAAGGGTTTATAAGCAATGGGAGCTAAGATCAGGTTTCTGTGTTGAGAGGATCCCTAGAGTTCGAAGCAGGGAACACACTGGAGGGGGGAAAAAGTGAGTGAGGGCAGATGATTTGAGACTAGTACAGTTGCCTGAGCGGATGGTGGCTTCTGGAATCAGGGTGGCAACAGAAAGCAGGCTGGAGAGAGACTTGGAGTAAAATGTACATGGTGACAAGCTGGATACATGGTATGACTCCTGGGTTTCTCTGCTGGCCAAAGCGTTTCCAAATTAGGGCTTGTGCAGACCTGACTTATTCTCCAAAGAAATATCTCTTTCAGTGAGCCTCAGAATTTTTATTCTGTCACTATTTATGGAGCACCTGTTATGTATCTGGTTGCTGGTGACACAGTATGGACCAGTTCATCTCTTATGGATATAGTGCCTATTGCTTCTGGTAAGGCTGGTGAAGGTGAAGATCAGTGCAAGCAAAATAAAAACAATAAACTATGGGAGGTCAATTTCTCTTCTGGGAAATCAGAATAAATGTATTTTTTAAAAAATGCTTTTCACTTTCTAAAGCCTCTTACTACCTCACAGGAACCAGTGGGACAGACAGGAAGGTGTGACTTGAGGAGCCAGGAAAGATGGCGACNGTGCAAGCAAAATAAAAACAATAAACTATGGGAGGTCAATTTCTCTTCTGGGAAATCAGAATAAATGTATTTTTTAAAAAATGCTTTTCACTTTCTAAAGCCTCTTACTACCTCACAGGAACCAGTGGGACAGACAGGAAGGTGTGACTTGAGGAGCCAGGAAAGATGGCGACTCCTAAGGTCACAGAGGTGTGAGAAATCGGTACATGGGCTCAGTTTTTCCAAGATGAGGGTTCGCCCTCCTTTTCAAAATGAAGACTGTCATCAAGGCTGAAAAGGCAGCCTGCTGGAGAACAGTACTCCTTTCAAAATAGTCTTATTTTGAAAAAATGACTCACGGCCTCTCAACCACGGAAAGAGCATACTTCTAGTTGAAGTCCTAGCCACAAAAGCGTGTTTCCTGCCTTCTTTATTAGCTGCAATAACATAGCCAGGTTCTTTACTGGCCGAATGAAGGCAGGTCAATCAGGGAAAATTCTGTCCTGATTCATCATGGAAGTGAACAGTTTCAGGTATGGATCTTGGAAGCTCTTGTACAGACCCTGCCGGGAGAACTTGGAACCAAGGGAAATAAAAAGGCAGGCCTACTTTCATCTTTGGTTGGATGGCATCACTGACTTGATGGACATGAGTTTGAGCAAGCTCTGGGAGATGGTGAAGGACAGGGAAGCCTGGCGTGCTGCAGTCCATGGGCTCGCAAAGAGTCAGACAACAATGAGTGACTGACAACTTTTGTCTTTATTTGGCATCATTTGAGTGGCTTAGTTATGTGAATAATTTTGGTGCTTTGTNGACATGAGTTTGAGCAAGCTCTGGGAGATGGTGAAGGACAGGGAAGCCTGGCGTGCTGCAGTCCATGGGCTCGCAAAGAGTCAGACAACAATGAGTGACTGACAACTTTTGTCTTTATTTGGCATCATTTGAGTGGCTTAGTTATGTGAATAATTTTGGTGCTTTGTCACATCAATTTACTTCTCATATTTAGCTGTTCTATACTCATGAAGGGCTTTAAAGCAATGTTCTTATATTTTCAACAAGCTTGATTTGTACAAGACTATATTAGAAGGTTGATCCCAGGGTGATGGTCTGACCTCCTGTGACCTACCAAAGCATTAGAGATGGGAGCAGCATCTTCCCAGCAGCTGTGATTTCTCAATTCTAAGGACAGTCAATTGTTACAGAACAGGCCCTTCAACTGGTATCTCTTCTCTCCTAGGAGATACTTGTTTCTGCCGAATTGAATTATGAAAAAACATCTCAACACACATCTGGACCAAATATTCAATAACATTATTTATCAAAATAAATTTATTAAAAGTATTCAAAGACCACTTCAAAGTTTAGCTGCCATCAGGACAGTTTTGGCACTCATAATGGACATTGCTATTTTCTACACAAAAGCACTCACTCTAGTACAGACGCCAATTGACAGTTCAAACACAAATTGTTTCAGTTTTAGAGTTACGTGAGACAACAGTACTGATGATCTGTAGTCATAGGAACTTCAGTACCCTTGCACATAGTAAACATATATTACCTAGAACTAAAGAAGCTACATCTAAACCACTATGTGGTAACAAGGACTGATTTAGGGAAAGATGTACAGCCAGCTAGCTAAGGCCACATAATCCCAGACCTATTGATTGTAAATGTTTCTGGACCACTAGTGTTACTTCGGTATCTTTCAGTCTCAAGCTCCTGCTTCTCCAGCACGAGACACACCACATTTAGACCACACTCTCTCTCTGTGCTCCATCAGTTATGGAAGCTGCCCCAGTACCAGCTTCTCCTACGTGGCGACTGGCTTCCTGATTCACTACCCAGCTCTGAATCAATAGTTCTGAGTGATGTTTCCTGAACACCCAGGCTGAATTCAAGGTCAGTCTTTTTGGCAGGTGACAGCCTTTCCCCTTTTAGGAAAAAAAACGAAAAAAGTCCTCCATTTCTGGGCTCTCGCTTTCATCTCATGTAGCATGGGGTTCTGTGGTGATCTGTGGCTTTTTACACAAGTCCTGATAGAATTCTGACTCCAAGAAACGCGGATAAGAGTTGTTTTCCATCAAGCTGTACACCCTTTTCTGGGCAGTTGTGAAGCAGCCACTGGTGGCTTCCTGTATGTTTTGGGCAATCAGAGTTTTGGTTTGAAAGTCTATGTTGATCTGAAATAAAACAACAAAGTTTTATTCCATATTAAGAGTTAGAAGTTGAAATATATGTAGTATTTGAAAACAAACAAACAAAAAAACCCCCAAACTATAATGTGTGGCCAGTGTCACCGGCTAAGTCAGTGAAGAAATGTAATTAACCTCACTGACAGCCAGAAATAGGGAAATAACAGCCTACTCACCCAACCCCCTTTAATTTGAGGTCTCTTTAAATTCTTTTCACTTTGGTGGTGAGGATGTTCAAAATATGCTGAAACAAGGAACTTTCCCCCCCCCTTTACCTCTTTTGGAGCTTCTTTTTCTATGAAGTCAGTATATATTTTCTTTGCTTTTGAGGACAGCTTTTGGGGTGACTTGGTTTTTTTGAAGTCTTCACAGGCCAGCCAGAATTCAATATTTTCTTCACAGTATTCAGATTTTAAAAAAGCCCTGAATGCAGCAAGACCATCTGGGGGAGGGAAGGAAGAAAGCATGCAGAAACTGCACTGAGTGTTCAAATATCCCCTGATGTGTTTCCCTAGAACTCCCACTCTCCTGGCCCCATATTTTATTATTGCCAGATGGCAGCAATTTTCTTGAGTTTACTCAAACCTGTAATCGTCAAAATTGAGCTCTTTAAAGACTAAGATGCCAGACAGCAAAATGTGTAAGTTGGCACACTACTACAAAAATATAAACACTTAGCTTTGCTGTTAACACAGCTGATAGGGGAGCCTTAAGTTCTTTGGGAATGAAGCCTCTTGAAAACATTGTTTGCAATGGAAAAGCTGACTCAACCTTAAGAGACAGCAACTGCCATTACAATCTGGGGCTATTTCCCCCCACTTCCCACCTATAGTGAAAAAGCCACGCATTTCCCTGGTTAATCACTGGGAAATAAAGGAGAAAAATAGGCCCCATGGAACAAGGATTGTAAAGTCAAACTCTCCTTGGGCAAGCTGCTCTTGCTGTGTAGACACAACCATATCATACTCTCCTGATACTTGAAATGGATCCAGTTCAAGAGGTTAACTTACATTTACTGGCTAGCAGCTCATCAAATGCTTCTGACCACAGCTGGGCTTCCTCCGGAGAAGGCCTGCAAAAGAAGGTCTGCACATCAGCTCCTGCTAGCCAGAGGTTCCCTCTTCAGCTCAGCAGTGAGCTGTGCATATTGGCAAGTACAAGATTTTCAACTTACTTGATGAAGGTTTGCTGTTTGTTTTTCTTGCCAGTTTTGGGCTTCCCAGGAGAGGAGGAATTTTGCAATAAGTAGCTCAAACGGCTCTTCCAATCTTTTAATCTACAAAAGAAAGAAAAAAAAGATACTCACTTAGCAGCAACACTTGAAACTGCCATTGCAGCTGAAGGCATTTTTACCAAATAAAGTCGCCCCCAGTAGCTATAGACAAGCCAAATAAGACAAAACAACTCCTCTAGTCAGTCTTACTCCTTTAATCCAGCATCTAAGTACTCAACACACTAGTTTCATCCACTCATCTGAACATAATTATTAGTTTTGTAAGTAAGGATAGGACGACCTACAATTATAGGGTATTTTAATGAATTTAGTTTGCATAGTTCAAAGGCAGATGCTATTTCTGGCCCACAAAAGGCAGCCAGTTTTTCTGCAATGGTTAATTACAATTCTGAGACATTTCACACTTGAGGAAGCCCACAGTGGACCTGCCCTGAGCCAGCCCATGCTAGTTTCCCTTTTGCTTTCAGAGCAGGAGGCTTGGGACCACCCCAGAAGCTGTGCACACATGAGGTGGGTGTGCGAGACTGACCGTCCCCTCCCTCAACTGCAGCACTGATTTTAAGAAGATGATGCAGAACAATTATTTGTTCCACAGTCTTGAGTGGATGAGACTTGTTGTTCAATTAAAAAAAATTAAAAGTATATCTAGAATCAGCAAAAATATCTCCATCCCAGCAGTCATGTAAGCAGATCAGAATTTACAGTGCCTCTCAGGAAGGCGGGGGGAGCGTGGCCGCAGGATTCTCCGAAGTCATTTTCGATGCAGGGAGACAAAAACCCAACCAGCATCTATCTCTGCCCCTGCATCAAGAATTTTCTGCAGTTTCTAAACTCTACCCGAGTCCTTCAATAAATACCCACACCACACAGGTTTAAACGTAACTTAACAAATTAACCTTTTACACACACACACACACACACACAGGAGGTAGGGAGGCGTTCACAGCTTCTTTGAATAAGCTTAATGTCTTTTAAGTGGTTTGATTGGTAAGGGTAAGTAGATAACTGCCACTCCAAAATGACTTGATTTCAAATACCATTACTAGAATTGTACAGGGGAATATTCAGGTGGTTTTCCCTGAAGTATCTAAGTAGGCAGATTAACAGCAGGGTTTTTGTTGTTCTGTCCCTAAGTCATTTCTGACTGCAGTCCCATGGGGTGCAACTTGCCAGGCTTCCCTGTTCTTTATCCCCTGGCATCTTATCTTCTATATGTCCCTTGAGTTTGTGATGCCATCTCATCATCTCATCCTCTGTTGTCCCCTTCTCCTCCTGCCCTCAGTCATTCCCATCAGAATCTTTCCCAATCTGCTCCTGCCATCAGCTGGCCAAAGTATTGGAGCTTCAGCTTCAGCATCAGTCCTTCCAGTGAATATTGAGGGTTCATTTCCTTAAGGATTGATTGGTTTGATCGCTTTGCTGGGAGACTCTCAAGAGTCTTCTGCAGTGCAACAATTTGAAAGCAGCAATTCTTCGGTGCTCAGCCTTCTTTATGGTCCCAACTCTCCCATTCATACATAACTCTTGGAAAAACCATAGCTTTGACTATAGGGACCTTTGTCAGCAAAGTCATGTCTCTGCTTTTTTAATACAGGCTGCATGTATGTTCTTTTAGAGCTATTAAAAGAAAATTGGAACTAATTTACCATATTCTTATGATGAGCTACCAGTAGTTGGAGTTCCAAGTTTGACTTGGGGAGTAAAACCTACAGTTATTACTAAAGAGAACAGCCGTGTACTCAGTTACAGAAAGGAAAAATCATTTAGATTTCAGTAATAAATATTTGAAAGCAAGTTTGTGAAATGTAGAAATATAATTTTTCTTAAGCATATGCTCTTGATCGCTAAAAGAACTTTACATGATATTTCCTACAGCTGTTTTCACTTTCTGATGATTAAGTACTTATTTGTTAAATATGTGTAATATGTAAACATTTGCTTTTCTTGCTAGTATAAACCTCAATATATTTTTCGCTTAGAATTTTGGAAGGTAGAATTCACTCACGGTGGAAAAATCAGGAGTTCTGACAAAGAGGCAGCAAGGAGAGCCGGACTTGTGTCAGGATACCTAGTTAAGAGTCTTGGCTTCACCAGTAAATACTAAGTAACTTTTGGGACAGTCCCATCCCACCTCCTAAGCACCAGTGTCTCATCTCTAGTAAGAGTAATGTGTCTTTCTCCTCAACCTCATTGGATATTATGTGAATCTTTCATGAAAGGCCTTTTTAAATTTTAAAGAACTATACAAAGTTTGTCTTTCTTAATTTGCATATGTGGGGAAAAGGAAATAACTGAAGCATAGTTATTCCAGGTAGAAAAATCATTGAAAGATTAATTCAGAGTTAAGTTATAAATGTTAAGCACTGTTAAAATTCAAGATAATGTCACAGCTTTGTAGAATATTGAACTCAAGATAGATACTTATTGTTCTCTGGATAAAAAAAACAAAAAAGTAAACTGGTATTTGAACTTTTCAGAGATCCTCGTCAGAAAAGTTCACGACCATAAATGTATATGTATCCATGTAAGTAACTGCTTGAAATATAGATGATTCTAGATGTTTCTTGTATGTGTTTAATGTAGCTATTTGCTTTTTTTGCAAACCATTTCCGATTGACAGCTGGTATTAAGGTAGGCAGACCAGTACATTTAAAATGAAAGCTACAGTCTTTAATGACTTCCCTTTGTTTTTTTTTTTTTTTGGTTGCAACTGGCTTTTAGGTAAATGGAATTGCTTAATATTAAGATTACACATATTTTCCATTCTGTGGTGGAAGAAGAAACACTGCAATAGGATATAAATACTGCACAGCAAAACCGCAGCTTGAGAGTGCCTTGATGAACTGGACATACATTTTCCTGTCAGCTCTACCATGCCCTCTACTGGAGAGGCTGTCTGCTGAGCACATTGGTGGTGGAAGCTTGCAGGGTGGTTCTGGAACTTTTTGTAGCCAAAAAAATTTAAGTTACTGAGGAAGGCAAACAAAAAAAGACTAGTTTCTAGAAACACGAAAGGGAGAGTAATGAAAAGCACAAGCGTCCTCTGCCACACACGTTCTCCTCTTCCGACTGTATGCCATTATTAATTAAAACTGTTACTATTAGCGAAAAGTACTTACACCTGATAACCTTCATACTTATGCTTTAGAAATTTAGGAAGCAAGATATATACTTTAAAAGACACTAGAGAATCATTCTGTGTATTACTCTGTGCTTTACTTTTTTGTTCAGTAAGATATCTTAGTTTCTAAATTTGTAAAAGTTACAAACCTGTTGCATACGTCATGAATTTTTAAACTGGTGAGAAGCTTTAAAAAAGGGGGAAAAATTAGGAAATTAAGCACCATGTGGCAAAGGGTGTGATGAGTAATTGGAAACTTTTAGTATTGTAATTGTTGAGATATTTGAGAAAGTGTGACACCTGTCTTGACATTTTTGTCTGTCTTCATCCTTCCCCCACCTTTTGGGTATTATTTAACCTTAATTGGTGAAATATTCTTTAAATAGACTGAACATATGACCCCACAATTAATGAACTTATGACCCAACAGGATTCTGTACTCTATCCTTCATTCCTAGTATCTGACATTTAAAAAACTCATAATTGCTCTTTCTTAGAATGTAATTTGCATACCCAGGAGCTGAAAAGAGAGAAAGTCAGTGTTTTTGTCTGGGATGAATCAAGAGTTTCAACCAAATACTTGACATGTATTATAGAGGAGTTAATGATTTTACTTAGTCCTTGCATTGATAATTCCAGCAAGAGCATTTCCATAGCTCTGTCTTGAATTCACACATAGTATGAAGTCTGTCATACTCCAAATGCAGGCACGGCCTACTTAAATTTAATAATTCTCCCTTACCAAGTAAAGCATTGGATTCTCTTTGGAAACCAACAACAGGAGCATCACATATTTTTCTTCCCAAATAAAAGATCCTAAGTGTATCAGTGTCTTGAAGTACGTCCGGTGGGTTCCTGTAGTTCAAGGACACTGAGTGGGAAGTCTAGGCTTGGCTAGTGTCTGCCTGTTGCTGCTCTGTTCCAGTCACCAAGGACTGCACAGAATCTCAGGGGAGAGTAGGCAATTAGAAATAAGTCACACAGATGGCATTTTGTCCCTCAGGCTAGGAATTTCTTTGCTGACACTTGTTCGCTTGGGATTTTAATTTCTGTGCACAGAATTCTGTCAAATCATTAAAATGCCAAGTGTCTATTGATTACTGTTTCAAAATCCTGGGATAGGGGCATCATAATATACAAGATTTCAAAGTCCTATATGCTATCAGTACAGAGAATCTTTTTTTTTTTTTTTAGTTTGAAGAAAGACTGCTTTTCATCTAATAAATGAGGAATCCATTTGCATTGGATTTCCAGTTGACTGACTGTTCCTATGAAGAGAGTATTACTCCATTTCAGACACTGATTGTCAAAGATCTTTGATTCATGGACTACTTCACAAAACCCTAAAACTTTGTGAATTTTCTCTCCCAAACATGTTTTTTTTTTTTTTTTAAACAAAAAATTCCGAAATCTTAACCAAATTAATTGGCAAAAGAATAGCACTTTCAAGGAGATACCCGTGGGCCTGATCCAACTACCATGTTATAAATATTTGAGTCCTGAATGCTGAGCTAGCATCCTTAGCTTGAAAAGACAAAATAATTTTGTCTTTATTTTCATAAAGTATCCTTAGCAGAGTGGGACAGATAGAGGATTTGTCCCTAATTGGGATACTTGCTTTTAGTTCCTAGTTCCTGGCATTATGTTAGCTGGGACCCCAGAGAAATTGCTTAGCCTTCTTGTGCCTAGGCTTCAAATCTTCAAGGAGGAAGTAATTATAGAAGGTTTCCTTTGTGAGGAACTGAGGAAAAAAACCACATTTTGCCTCGAGTGTCTGGTTGATGATAATGCACAGGCCTGGAGTTCAGCAGAACTTTACAGCAGGACTGCTTTCTTCCATGTGACTTTTTTGCTTTTTGTTGTTGCTTTCCTAGCACCCATGATTTACTGCTGCTGCCCCTAAGGTGGCAGGTCTTCCAACCAGGTGTGTGTGTGTGTGTGTGTGAGTCGCTCAGTCATGTCCGACTCTTTGCAACGCCATGAACTGTAGCCTGCCAGGCTTCTCTGTCCATGGAATTCTTCAAGCAAGAATACTGGAGTGGATTGCCATTCCCCTCTCCAGACACCTTCCCAACCCAGGGATCGAACCCTGGTCTCCATCCAGGTAGAAAGGCTGAATCAGAAGGCCCTGAGTGTGTCTGCCAGTCCTGGAACACCAGGACAAGCTCTGTCCTGCTTCTGCGGAGGATGCACCGTGTTGAGGCTGAGGGTGGCCAGTGGAGGGTTCTTCTGTCTGTGGTGCTGACCTGGGGAGGCTGCATCTGCCCTCCACCAGGTGCTGGCCCCTGGCCCCTGGGCTGTCACTACCAGATACTCTTGCTTTCTGGGGGAGGGGGGGTCTGGTCAGCTACTGGCTGTCCCGGTAGCCCCTTTTACTCTTCCAGATGCCCCATAGGAAATATCAGGGAGGTAAGGTTACTTTTAGAAACGTTGTAAGTTCTTCCTGAAAAATGGTTTGAAAATGTCTAGCTCTTCCACATGCTAACATTTCTATATATTGATATCTTGAAAGAATTCTCCACTATCTTCACAGAGTGAATTCTCCCTGCATTAGATGTTTGGTGAAAATTCATTTCTTTTTCTCAGTGCAGTATGGGAAGTATGTTAAATTGTCTCTAGTGGTTCTGCCTATTCCTTTCTAAGTACATTCCTTAACCCCCATACCCGTCCCCCCACCACACACCTGCCCTCCTTTTCTGATTATTGTGAGGCTCTCTTCTTTGGAGACTTAGTAGACTTGCAGTGCTTCAGTTATTTTATTTCTTTCAGTTAATGCAGTGTGCATTTGGTTTCATAATCTTTAAGAGTTTTTAAATTTTTAAAATAAACCCAGCATAGGTGAACATGGTCCCCTGGCTTCACCAAGCCTAGATCAGCTGTGTTTAACCAAGCAGAGTGAGTCAGTTTCATCAAAACTGCTTTGAGTTCATCTTATTAGAAGTTTTGTTTTCCCATGTGTGTCTGTACCTGGTTTCAAGGCTCCACATCCACGTTGCCTTCTTCATGAGCTGCAGACTGATCTCTCATCTTGAGTAATAATCTGACTGTCATAATCATTTTGAACTTGTTCCAGATGCAGTAGAGTTTTCTTTTTTTTTTAAACTTTTTTTTTTTCCCAATAAATAAATTGGCTCACTTTTCCTCTCTGTTCTTAAGCTTCTTGTGAAATCAGTTTATACTTACCCAAAGATGGGAATTTTCATCTGAAGCATCGTTCTAATGCTGTCTGAAGTTGTTCTTTGCATTTCTGGTGTACTTTAATGGCTGTTTGCTTGTAGTTACCTGAATTGGATGGGTTTCANTTTTTTTTTTGCCAATAAATAAATTGGCTCACTTTTCCTCTCTGTTCTTAAGCTTCTTGTGAAATCAGTTTATACTTACCCAAAGATGGGAATTTTCATCTGAAGCATCGTTCTAATGCTGTCTGAAGTTGTTCTTTGCATTTCTGGTGTACTTTAATGGCTGTTTGCTTGTAGTTACCTGAATTGGATGGGTTTCAATGAATCTTTCAAAAACTTAATATTTCTTGTAATGTCATCTTGTTCCAAACATTTAGATTTCGCTTTGCTAAGTCCTTTTGTAAAGGCCTATATTTTAATTCCAAGCAAGGAGTTGAAGATTTCCAGCTCTTTATTCTCCAGTATTCTCCAGGCAAGAATACTGAGTGGGTTTCCATTCCCTTCTCCAGGGTATCTTCCTGACCCTGGGATTGAATCCAGGGTCAGGAAGATAGATTCTTTACCATCTGAGCCCCCAAGGCAGTGGGTCTTTATTTATGGCTTCCAGTTTTTCTGTTGCTAGTAGTTTCTTCTTGAGTCTGGCCTCTATTAAAGTTGATTAAGATGCTGTAAATTATTTTTAAATTAGGTTAAACTTGCCAAATTTTTGTGTCTTTCCTCCAGAAGGGCAGAAACTTCAGTAGCTAGCTCTCTGTCTTGTGTAAAGAAGGCTTTTAATTATTAGAAATCTGACTATGACTGTAAATAACACCATCTCCCACAGTAATCCATGGGCTCTGACTCTGTTTTAATGTTCTTTAGGAGAGTGGCCACTGGCTGGTACAGCGTGTCCAGAACCAGGGCCACACAGAGCAGCAGGGTCGTGAGCAGACCCTCAAGGACCGCCTCAGCTGTTCTGAACCAGTGCAGGTTGCCAGGACGCGGATGGCTTCATAGACCAAACAACACTAGTGAGCATCTTCATGAACCAGCCCCATGCCTGGTAACTAGGGTGGACCTCAGTGCAGGTGGAGGAGGGGCACAAATGTAATAAATTATAGGCTAATGCTCCTTTTCCTCTTGATTGGTTTTTCATTCTGTGTTCCTGGAGGTCTTATTTTACCCATACATGTCACAGAAACCTTCCTGTTCTCAGAGCCTCTCTGTGTCTGGATAGCCTCAAATGTATGTGGGAGAGGATGGGGAACAGATTATGGAGGATCCTGCAAAGGCTTCAGCTTTACCAATTTCACCTTTGAAAAATAAGAAATAAATCATTGGAATTTTAAAAAGTGTTCAGCCCTCAAAAATGTGCAATCCAAGTATGAGCAAAGAAAATGTTATTTTTTCAAATTCTTCTTGCATGTGGTGAAACGTGTGTGATACAGAAGCCCTTCAGGGTGCTTCTGTTCAGATTCATGGTCTCTGGAGCTGTTGGATGTTGGCTGCAGCTTTTCCTCATGGGCTGACCCGTAGGCAGTGGGGCACCCAAGGTTTGTCTGGCTCACTTAACAGCTCAGTCTTCTTGACAATGAGTCTGCAAGACGGTGGGGAGTTCACTGGCTCTGGCTGGGGATCTCAGCTGACTGGGCTGATTCATTCATCGGTCTTGGAGTAGACTGGAGATGGGTCAGTCTGGACTCGATGAAGCTGGGTGGCTCTGCACGTCTTGGCTGTGTTTCTCATGAGTCTTGAGCTCAGGTAGGAGGGCAACAGATAAAGGTTTACGCAGCTCAGGGCTTGGCTCTGCCCATCGAATCTCTCGTCTTTGTTTTGTAATCTGCGGTAAAGCCTCGTCTTTCCTTCCCATGGTAATAGCAGAGCACAAGACAGCCATTGGAGAGCAGTTATCCAATTTGCATTTTTAAAAACCTTGATTATGAGATGTCTACATCTCATTTTTCTCTCGAGGTCATGATCCCGAGGGTGACTGTAGGTCTTCTGGAGTTGGGATGTGGAATAGGAGTCTGTTTCTTCTCTTGGCATGGCTTGGTTCACAGGTCACTGTGAAGTTGGGGCACATGAGCTGGCAGAGATGAACACTTTCTGCAGTGGACAGCAATACAGAGAGAGCTAAGTGAGCATTCCTAAAGCCCTGCACTCTGCCTACCAGGTGAGGAGAGACCCCTAACAGCACACACTCTCTGAGGGAAATAACGGCCTGGGAGTCCAGGACGCTGCTTCAGCAGGACCCCATGCTGAGTAACTCCAGGATTCCTGGACAGTGTCTCCATATTTGCAGGTCCCCATTACCCTCTCTGAAGAACAGGAAACGTGTGAGTAAAACCCATATTCTGAATCTGGTCGGGCTCACGCTCGTGTGAAAAGTTCATCTTTGGCAGGACTCAGACTTTCCTAATGGCGCTCACTTTTAAACATTTGTTGTAGAGTTTTTTGAAAAAATAAATCAGCGTGAACAACATGAATATCAAGAGTGCAAGGACCAATGCTCTGAATCATTCCTCTGCTGTCTTTCCGAAAGGTGATAAGCTTCTAATTCCTGTTCTGAAGCAGCTGCCTGCAAGTTGGAGCTGGAGACTTTCAGTCAACTTGACATTTTATTCCTTATCTTCTTACTACCTCTGTGAGATCCTGGCTGTCTGCCCCTTGGGGACATCATGATACCTTGGACTGGTGGATGACTGGAGCAAACCTGAGGGGTTTCTAGAAGAAGCCGTCTCAGCTTTCTGAAGCTACCGCCATGGAGGAGTATCTCCCTTCCTTTTAAATATTAAATATTTAAGTTTTGCCATATATAAATAGGCCTTCTTAACAGACTGCCTTTTGATTTTGAAGATTAAAGTGCTTATGAAGTTCGTGGAAGTGTGGAAGTGTGTGAGTCCATTGGGGACGGTAGAGGAGAGGGTAGGTCGTGGCGCCTATCCAGTGTTAGAAAGCTTAACAAACATACACACTGAAGGTGGTCAGGAGAACGTTCTGCATGGGTCTCCCAGATCCAAGCCAGGGAACTTTTATCAGTTCAGTTCAGTCGCTCAGTTGTGTCCGCCTCTTTGCAACCCCATGGACTACAACACACCAGGCCTCCCTGTCCGTTCAGTTCAGTCGCTCAGTCGTGTCCAACTCTTTGCGACCCCATGAATTGCAGCACGCCAGGCCTCCCTGTTCATCACCATCTCTCGGAGTTCACTCAGACTCAAGTCCATAGAGTCCGTGATGCCATCCAGCCGTCTCATCCTCGGTCGTCCCCTTCTCCTGCCCCCAATCCCTCCCAGCATCAGAGTCTTTTCCAGTGAGTCAGCTCTTCTCATGAGGTGGCCAAAGTACTGGAGTTTCAGCTTTAGCATCATTCCTTCCAAAGAAATCCCAGGGCTAAGCTCCTTCAGAATGGACTGGTTGTATCTCCTTGCAGTCCAAGGGACTCTCAAGAGTCTTCTCCCACATCACAGTTCAAAAGCATCAATTCTTCGGCACTCAGCCTTCTTCACAGTCCAACTCTCACATCCATACATGACCACAGGAAAAACCATAGCCTTGACTAGATGGACCTTAGTCGGCAAAGTAATGTCTCTGCTTTTGAATATACTATCCAGGTTGGTCATAACTTTTCTTCCAAGGAGTAAGCGTCTTCTAATTTCATGGCTGCAGTCACCATCTGCAGTGATTTTGGAGCCCAAAAAAATAAAGTCTGACACTGTTTCCACTGTTTCCCCATCTATTTCCCATGAAGTGATGGGACCAGATGCCATGATCTTCATTTTCTGAATGTTGAGCTTTAAGCCAACTTTTTCA